>CAJDSM010057291.1:0-11588 GCA_903981925.1 Ostrea lurida | reverse complement strand
CTGTGTACCAGCACTGGCATTCACATTTGTAAAAATGCTAAGTCCAACTCATATTGGGTACAAATATTCCAAAATAAAATCCTGACAATATTGCACTCCATAATATTCTAACACTCCACAAAGTTTCCATAAAAATCCTGCAATCGTTTAGAGGATTATCTGAACCACTGATCATAGGTATATTGTTCGAAACAATTCCTAGTCTCAAATCTTCAATTCTTGTACAAAAATTGTCCAAACAAAAATTCCTGACAATATAACATCTCCTATTATATATTATCTAACTTCCATAAAGTTATAAAATCTTTTTTCTTCTTGAGATCTGACAACAATTTAGAATTCGCGACAACCCACTCATCAATATTTGGTGATAATATGGCCTAAGTCCAAAAAACGTTATACTTTTTAACAAATGAATGTCCCAAATTAAAATCCTACAATATGCACATCTCTCATATATATTTCTAACACTTCACAAATTCAAGAAAATCCTGCAATCTTAGAGATTTTGACAACGCACCTGATGGATATATTTTGTTAAAAATGACTTAACTCAAACGTCATATCTGGTATCAAAAATTTCCAAACAAATCTGAATCATATTGTCACATTCTCCTTAGTATCTAACACTCCACAAAGTTCATTAGAAAGCTCTGCAATTACAGGAGGAATTTCGACAACCACTATCATAGTATTTTGTATAAATGCCGATCTCAAAACTATATATTCTAGACAACAATTTTTCCAAACAGAATTCTACCATATCATCTATCCATTAGTATTCTAACCGTCAACAAAGTTCATTAAATCGCTAACGTTAATAGGAGTTGCGGACACACAATTCGGACAGACAAACTGACAACGACCAGACAGACAGTAAACCTATCATACCCCCCCCAAACCTCGTTTGCGGGGTATAATACAATGTTCGCGTACCAGTTCAAAAGCATTCACTAAGAACACATCCATTGAAAATTATAATCCCAGCATCGCCACTTCAAAAATATAAATCATAAAATCAAATCAATTTCCATAATAATGTCGCATCTCACGGTATCCTATACTTAAAATTACAAAGTTCACAAAACCCTGTTAATTTTTCAGAGAGTTACGTCGAGAAAACTGTTTCAATATTATATAAGTTTAGCAAATTCTCTTAAGTTCAAAACCGATGCATAACTCCCAGAAAAGAATGGGATCATGTAATTCCTTTATATGGGCTCATACACTTATTCTTCATAACTACAAGGTTTCACATAATTGTTTCACGGGTTTCAGAGATCCTGACCAAAAAAATAAAAAATAAAAAATAATACCAACAAAACACAGACCCACACCTACTCACCTACTTCAATATTCCCTTACGGGATCCTCATATTTGCATGTTTAAGTCTCACTAGGTTGTGTTCATATTAAAATTGTTATATCACTTTCAAAATGATGCAATGATTCTTATCTAAATACACAAGACAATTATCATATTTCAACTCACAAATGATGTTGTCTAACCGTTCCAAAAATTTAAAAAGAAAACCATACTGCAACTTTATATGCCAGTAGCTCTTGACCTTTGACCCAAATTCAAGATCATCTTCCACCATGGGTAGTTTGTATACATGTTGATTATATTATGACTTAGTGAAAGGACAACGCTGAACCCAAACCATATGTATTATTCAGGTGCACTTGACATTTGACAATTTGACCCCAGATTTGATAAGAACACTTTCGTTTCAAGGTAATCTATATGCATGATATGGTGATTCTATTGAAAGATAATGTTTAGACCCGGAAACTCAACTACTTATTTCTTCTAGTGTTACCTTTTACCTTAAATCATAAGAAACTCTCATCCCATCGATACATCATAGCATGATATGGTACTCTAGTGAAAGGCTAACTTTAATGCCTGGAAATCCTGTATACAGACGGAAAGATAACATCCATCCAGTACCCCCCCCTTCCCAAACGTTGCTTGTTATTAATTAAGATCAAAACGTCCAGGTTTCATTCAAAATTCATTTTTTAAAATAATATGAATACATACTTGAGATGTTTTTCAAATGTTTACAATAACACTATGTACCAAGTTTGCCCACCCTGGTCAGAACACACCCGGGGATCACCAGATTTATATATTTGTGGTAGCCTCCTACTCTATATCACATGACATTAGTTCTCTAGACATGTTGTTGTAAAGAAATTTTTGAAAATTGGTCACTCCCCCCCCCCCAAGCCCCAGGGCAAAAGACCTGAAATTTCAAAATTAGTCCCCTTCCAAAGATGCTTCTACACAAATGAAAAGAATGGACTAGTATCAGTAAGAAGAAGTAAAAATGTTCAATTTTAACACATTTCATCAAACCATTTTGCCCACCCCTTATACAAAACCCCACCCCTAGGGTCACGAAATTTACAATTTATAATAGAAAATCCCTATCCTCATCAATCATCCCTTTATTTTAATTACTGTCAATAGCATTAAAAGATATTTTTCAAATTTACACATAAACTACTTGTACCAAGTTTGGCCCCCCTGGGGTCAGAACCCCTACCCCGGGATCACCAAATTACAATTTTGGTAGACCTTCCTGCTCTACATCACTATGC
This sequence comes from Ostrea lurida, assembly GCA_903981925.1. Lineage (NCBI taxonomy): Eukaryota > Metazoa > Mollusca > Bivalvia > Ostreida > Ostreidae > Ostrea > Ostrea lurida. The sequence continues at coordinate 8,978 of CAJDSM010057291.1, read as the reverse complement.
ATTTAGTCTCTACAGGCATGTGCGGTTTGTAAAGAAAAAATTTTTGAAAATTGGTCACTTTGGCATTTTTCCCCCCCCAGCCCCAGGGGTGCAAAACCTGAAATTTACAATTTATTGCCCCTTTCCCAAAAATCTTCAGACCAAATTGTAACAATTGGACTGATACCTATTAGTATCGCATAAGTCGTTATTTTTGCAGAGTACAATTTTCCAAAGTCTTGTCGATTACTTACAGGAAGCCTAGGAATAGTATTTTTGTAGTTGGCGAAAGTAACTAATTTTAAAACAACTCCACGATGATTAGTACTATTTTGAGTTGCGAATTAACAATTTTAAAACAAGTCCAACGAGGATCATGATACATCGTCCAGGAATATACTAATATCAAAATAAAAAATATCATTTGGCATAGTATATAAGAAAATGACTATATTATTGATTTTGACAGAATAAGAATAATTAATAACCAGCACACTTTCTCAAAATCATTAAACAGGGCATAAATCAGTGTGACTTTTATTTGAAATTCGAACCGATTCTGAGCTTAAAGTTGCACCGACTTATAGGCGGTCAATTATAATCTTCAAGAATGATCTCAATACAAACAACCGACTTATTGGCGAGTAATATACATTAGTATCAAGAAGAAGTATAAAATTTGTCACTTATAACACTTTCATAATGACCATTTCTGCCCACCCTAATTAACCAAAACCCCAACTCAGGTCATAAATTTTACAATTATAATATGAAAATTAATAGAAAACTCCATGCTCATTCCAAACATTCATTTAGTTTTAATTTACTGTCAATAGCATTAAAGAAGATGTTTTTCAAATGTTTTACACATATTCACTATGTACCAAGTTTGGCCCCGCCCTGGGGTCAGAACCCCTACCCCGGGGATCACCAAATTTACAATTTTGGTAGAGGCCTTCCTGCTCTACATCACTATGCATTTAGTTTCTCTCAGGCATGTGCGGTTCTAAAGAAGAAGATTTTTGAAAATTGGTCACTTTTGGGCAGTTTTTGCCCCGCCCCCCAGGCCCCAGGGGGGCAAGAGACCTGAAATTTACAATTTATGTGCCCCTTGTCCCAAAGATGCTTTATACCAAATTTGAAAAGAATTGGACTGGTAGTTATCAAGAAGAAGTTAAAAATGTTCAATTGTTAACGCATGACGGACCTAATAACAGGACTGACAGACTGGTCAAAAACACTATACCCTCCACAATTTGTAGCGTGGGGCATAAATATTTGATATTAACTCTAGAAATATACATTCTAGTACTAACTCACCTGCGCATTTTTTGTTTGTTGTCGGTGACACTTTAGTCCGACAGCATTGAAGGGATTAACAATGTCTCTTATGATCTTCCCTTTACCAGATGAAGACCGCTTGCCGATTCCATGGCTGCTGTCACTGTAACCATGCAGGGCTGGACTGCTGTGATGAGAGAGACTGCAGGACCAGCCTGAGGAGTTACTGGGAGTGTTGGACCTCACATCCTGGTACTTTGACGGGTCAAACTGAGGAGCAGATCTAGTACTCATGAATTGTTTCCTCTCAGTGCTTCTGTCACTGCAAGTAAACATAAACAAAAGGTTCATAGCTTACATCGCTCACTTGAATCAACTTGGCCCTACCATTGTTCAGATGTTGTGATTTTTAAAAGCTTTTATTCCTATGAAAATTTTGACTCCATATTATTGATTTATTATAGGATTAAACATTCTTTTTGAAGAATTTATCTATGTGTAAACTCTGGACATTTTACTCACAAACTGAATAAAAGTGCGAAGCACTTTTATGTTAATTTTGTGAGTAAAATGTCCAGAGTTTACTTATAGATAAATTCTTCAAAAAGAATGTTTAATTCTTATAATTCCAATGTGTTCACTGTATGAACAATTTTAAAAATTTGAATAGTTCCGTGCGTTACGTTGTTTGTTTTCATGTGCGTATTGTGACGTCACGTTTTCGGATTTATTGATGTGTAAATTCTCGTTTCGATTTAATTTTATCCAATCAAAACCATCGTAATAAAGGACATTGGAATTATTATTTAATATTATATATTACTACATGTATTTCATTATTTTTTTGTAGTAAGGACCCCATTGGAAATAAAGCTGATTTCAGCTTTTATGGGTTATCCTTAGGTTATTATATCATTATATGTCATGTTAACTTAACCATATTTTAATTTTTATAATTGCATAGTGCCATAAATTATGTCAATTTTAAGTTTATGATCATGACATTTTGTAATATTTTTACCTGAATAAAATGAAATGAAATATTGTGGCCCCAATCTAACCCCAAATGGTCAATTATATTTCAACATGACCTCCCTGTTCTGGCGAAAGTCGCAAGACCATATATTATGGAATGCAATGAAAGGTCTTGTAATAAGAAATAAAGATAAATATGCAATATATGAAAGCTCTATCATGAAGGGGCATGGTCATGATTTGAGCTGAAAATTTCCACATTTTTAATGTTTACAATGCTTAACTAAAGTCAGCAAAAATTGGAATGTCAGTTGTTGGTTTACAAGCTTGATACAGTACTCAAATTCTCTATTAGAAAAACAAGGCTCGTGCCATATTCTATTTAGCATTCATATATTCGTGTTGTAAAATTGGTCAAAATTTACTATCGATTATCGAATTGAATCAGCAGTACACGATCGATTATAAAATCGATTATTTGAACTTCTGGACGAGATTTTTGCCACATCAGGATACTCGAGTACGTTCACCATTGGTACAAGAATTATGAATTGCCTTTCCAGGGCACAAGATGCTCTCCTGAGAGTAAAAAAACTCTAAATGCAAATGTTAGCTTAGTTATAGCAATAGCACTAAGGATGTGAGGTTTTATCGATGTATCGTGATAATTCATCCCACAATACGCATCGCGATACGGTGGACGAAAAAAATCGGTATTTTTAGACATATGTAAATTCCAGAAAAATTATGCTTATACAGAAATCTGATTTGTTAAAAGTTTTGCAAATGTCTATTGTTTAATGCTCGACATATTTACACATTCGCCATAGTCATATCTTTATTTTTCCTGACATGGGTGGCGAGTCATTTCATTATTTTATTTTCATCTGATCTGATATTTTTCGTTATTTTTTTTCTTCTTACAGTTTTCTGATACAAATTAAATGTTTAAATAAACCAAATCTGACGTTTTGGTGTTAACACACATAAGGAGTACTGAAATAGTGAGAGACATAAGGAAAAATGCGACGTCCTACAACATCGCGATATTATCACAATATTAAGAGAAAAATATCGTGATAAATCGCCATACCAAATTTTGGTGATACCCATCCCTAGATAGCACATCCAGTTTAGTTCTGACAGCTCTTCAGAGTATAGTTCATCTGAAAGTATGAGTGTCGGCCATAGTCACGAGAATATTAGAGTTGAATCCTTTTATCCTTTAGTACTATAAAAACTGACACCGTAAACAATGAATTATACTATTTCCAGAATAGTCAGCGACAATCCATGTTCAAAATTTACAATTGACTGTCGTCAAGGGCTGCTTTCAGCGATGATTTTTCGATAGTCGACGACTATCGTTACAACACTAATATATATATATCAATTTGCTTACTAGGAATTAATATGTTTAAAAGAAAACAAGATGTGAAAAGCACTAGAAACTGTTATATTGTGTTCCGAATTAACTTGGAAATTGAAAAAATTCGGGTTTAAATCAAACATGACCAAGTATATTTAATGTATCTAAACAAAAACATGACAGGGGCTATGTTAATATAACACAGAATTGTGACCTCTCTTCACTAAAACTGACATTATGTATTTTCTGGATTATTAGAAAAGCATTGTAAGCATTAAAATTGGAAAAACAAAATGAAAACTCTCAGCTCAAATTGTAATCATGCCCATTAATTAGTTTAGGATATATCAGATAGGTTAATGTTCTTAGAAAGTATGTGTCATGTGTCCACCGAAGTCAAACACATGTATGTCGTGAATAGAAGTCTTGCCATAAAATTTTTTTTATACAAAATATGAAAGCCCAACCTTAAATATTTCCTGAAATATTTCTAATAGGTTAGGTTTTCTTGAAATATGTCAAATTCCAAGATTGCAATTTGGTATCAATAAAGCAGATTTTGTTACATTGAATGTTTGAAATTTGAGTCAAACTTCAAGGCCAACATCACAAAGTCAAAGATACATGTATGAAATGCGAGGCCTTACCATAAGGAATTGTACATGTTTAAAGATGTCAAGGTCACAAGGTTAAACCCTTTGGCATCAAAAAATAGGTCTTGTCAGGGGAAATGTGCATCTGAATTATGAGAGCCCTTAGAGCTCTTTGATGGTTCAGGCTCAGGTGACCTAAACAAACAAACAAACAAATAAATCCTTACCTATCCCTCAAACGAACAGGAGGGGAGGGTGAGCGTCGGGAGATAGCAGTGCCAGATGGAACTTTTTGGTTGAAGATATTGGTGACTTCATTCTCTTCAAAGCTGGATTTTTTGTGTTGAGAAATCCTTTCAGCATCTTCAGAGATGTGGGACTCCAAGGGGAAGGCTCGGAAGGGACGGGACTTGAGGGAATTAGTCATGCTTGAGGAGGTAGAAGTTGTCAGGGTTGCCATGGTATCCCTTCCACTGTCCATTGATGTGTCACTGAAGTTCTGTAAATGTGGGTATATGTGTATAGTGTGCACCCCAAACATTTCAAATAAAATTATGAAAAAACTTTAGTCCTATATATTGTGCATATCCAAAAATTGACAAATGGGTGAGAAAATTTTCCCCCAGATACTGACAATATTATGGAGATACTAACAAACTTATGGAGGACTCCCAGTCACGTGAACATGTGAGAAGACACACAAATTGAGGAGGAGAATTTTCCCCTAAATGTACTTGCAAGCAGCAATTTTTTAGACCGCTGATTACGACGATAGTCGAGAACTTTTTGCGTTTATAGGATGCGGTCGACGGATTCGTGTTATCTTCTCTCATTTTCACAGACGTGTGTATTGGAAGTTTAATTTTCAATGTTAGTTTCATTTGTGATTTATTTGTTTGTGTGTTTGAGTGTATGTAGTTATGGTATTTAAGCGTTCATTCATTACACGCTTTTTATCGTTAGATGGAGAATGTACAATAATTTATTCAGCTAAAATATAAATTCACTACATGTCATTGATAAAATATAATTGTGAAATGTCTATAAGACAAAATATCCACAATGCATAACGTATGAACGTGTGAGTGCAAGGTATGTTTATGTATTGGTGTTGTGTGTCCCATTCTGTCTTCTACTAATAAATATATGTGAAACCCCCCCCCTCAAAAAAAAAAAAAACTTATGGAGATACTATAAACAAAGTTATGGAGATACTAACAAAGTTATGGAGATAATAATGACATTGTTCTGTGGGAGTTTTGATTTTACTGCACATATACACATTCATATTCATTCATTATGTAATAATAAAATTTGAAGCTATTTAGATTTGTTATCTCTGTAAATACATTTATAAATAATAATACAACAATAGATTTCTTTTTTTACAGTAGTAGACATGACCTGTCATTCTTCTTTCAAAATACAAATCCACATTTTAACTCCATTACATTAGTTTGTAGTTATCTTTTCCTAAATTGTGCCTAAAACCATTCATTTGAAAGAAAGTGGTGGAAAGATAACTTTTATTTAAAAAAAAATATATAGAAAGGAACAGTTCAAATACATTTGTTAATTGACACTTGTGGGAGCTCCTACACATACGAACTATATTGATATGAGCAAATTATGGAGTTGAGAGAAAACACAATCGTTTTAATCTTATTAACACATTTGATTTAGGACTAAAGTGTTGTAAAAGGGAACTCTATAAATGCTGTTCAATTGATACAAAATACAATTCGCAACCAATAAGCAATTAATCATATATTAAAAAAATATCGAAAATTAAATCATTATATACATTAAATTATACATTCAATATGTGGTATACCATGGAACACTATTTTGCGAATGCCATAATATACCACAATACTTTTAGTTTTTGTGGTACCCAACCCTAATTAAAAATGTGCAAACCTTTGAAACTTTTCTGTAGGCCTTTGTAGGCCTCTTCATAAGAGGATGCTTCAGAACATCTGAAAAAAATAAAAAACCAAAATCCCAAATAATTCATATATATATTTACAACTATTCTTTCTATACTGCGGTACTGAAAACATTGTACATGGGGGGGCGGGGGGGGGGGGGGGGGGGGCGGGGGGGGGGGGGGGGGGGGGGGGGGGGTTGTGTGTGGATTTTTTGGTCGTGCAAGTGAATATTTGATAACCACTTGTTCACAGGCAAGTGACATAGAAAACACAGTCATTAAAAATTTGTATAATTGGACTGATCATCAATGAGCTATCTTCCATTAGGTAACTATGTGAACCAGTTTAGTCTGCGTCGTTACAAGTTTTTATTCAATACAAATCTTACCACTAAGTCAAAGAGCAGGTTGAACATAAATTGGTAGAAAAAGTGGTGGATGCAGGCTGATTATGGAATTTTTAAGAAATAATTTCTAAGTGCAGATTACCAAACATTGAGTCAAGAGCTGACAACAAATAGATATTTAAGCAATGCCAAATATAGCGTGACAATTTTGACACTTGTATTTGCTGTCAGGAGTGGTTGATTTTCATCAACCCAAACATATAACAAAATAAATTTTATCTTTGAACAGACATAAAGTGGATGCAAATTACTTTGAGTTGAAGCACTTATATCTCATGAAACCAGTTGTTGGCGTTATAAAGTGGACCACAAAAAGATCACTCATTTGGTCAATTTTTTTTTTTATAACAATCAAAATGAGTCCAAATGACTCATACAACTCCTTTTTTGTTTAAAATAACAGTTTTATACTTTTATCGATATTTATTTTCAAATCTAAAACGATTATGATCTTTGAATTATGTCCCATTTATTTTTGGCTTCCTGGACAAAAATTTAATTTACTATATATACGGTCATTCCTATTGTAACGTTTGATGAACATTTCTAAGTTGCAAAATATCATTCATATCTCTTTTTTATAATATTCATAAAGAAAAAGATGATTTGGGGTGAGAATTTTTTTTTTCACCAATGTGAGTGACACTACCCCATTAAAAAATAAAATGCTGTCAGGCGATGAAGACATTTAGCAATTTTTTCTGCAATGATTGCTGTCTTCATCACCCGATAAAACCTAACAAAGAAAGACATTTTATTGTCATGTATTTTTATATTGTCAGCCCCTGCTATGACTTGCGTTACTGTGTGAATAGAAATTTGTGTTTGAAGATGACATACCAGGCAATGTTAGCCTCTCTTTAGGATTCTTCTTCAGAAGGGACTGAATCAAATCTTTAGCATCCTCTGACAGATGATTTGGAAGTTCAAAATCAGCAAGGATAACTCTGTTCAGTGTGCTCTTCACTGCTTCAGTGTCAAATGGTGGCTTGCCGACCAGAAATGTGTACAGCATACAGCCCAGAGACCACACATCTGCTTCCAGACCATGGGGTGTCCTCATGGCAATTTCTCTGTTACAAATTAGGCAAATTAATTAATTACTATACACTAAATTCATTTATGTCAATATTTCAAGGTACTAATTGTTAGGCAAAATAAGAGTTTTTACTTCAACAGTTTATGAGGTGAAATAATAAAAACAATGTAAAGAACCAAGTGTCCATGTTCTTGCTTGTCGGTGACCGTGTAAAGATGAAGTAAACATGCCTAATGTTCTGTGTATATAATTACTCACGGAGATATGAAGTTAGCGGTACCACACATGGTAAAATGTTTCTCATCTGGGACAGTTAGCTGAGTGGCCAATCCAAAATCGGCTATTTTCTGTAACATTAAATAAACTTTTCATTACATGTTCATACAAACAAGAGGCCCACAGGCCTTAACGGTCACCTGAGTATCATAGCCCACACAGGAGTCTTCATATTTGCATTTCTTAAGTCTAATACAGAGTATTTTTATTCATAGTTGATATCTTTCTATATATGCATATGATTCTATTCAATACACAAGAGATTATCTTTCAATCTCACACGATTGTTCAAGAATTTTTAATGAAAATCATATTGCTACTTTAATGTCCAGTGAGCTTGACCTTTGACCAAAAATTAATAAAGAGCATCTTCGTCTCATGATAGGCGTGTGCGGTGCACCGAAAATTTCGATGCACCGCGATTCACTTCGTTCGATTCGATGCACCGATCCGGAATTCCAAATTTCGATTCGGTTCGGTTCAAAATTTAGTATCACATGTAAACAACAATGCGGCAACGAGACAGTCTGACGTGTTGGAATACTTTACGTTTGATTAAACAATGGAAATTAGGACACATCATCTACCGTATGTACTTGTAAGTTATACGCTACACCGTTCAAACATATTACGAGTTCAGCAGTTCTATGTCGGCGCATCTTACGAGAAAACACAATTTGAATACAGTTCAAGTGCACTCTATATAACAAGCCGACACGATGTACAGTGAGTTGACAAATGCAAATTTCATCTTTTAGACACAAGCCGATGCAAATATCAACGGCATGAATGGAGTCCAAAATTGAATTTGATACACTAAATGTACACTTGTGACAATTAATCTAATATGTTGACGTGGTGCTTACGTTGGTGCGAGCGAAACCCTAGGTAGCGTAATCTTAACATCGACAATTGGATGATTGTTGTACTCCAGTATTTTTTATTTCACCGTTTGTATTCAGAAATTTTCCGATATAAAAACATTGCCCTATTATGTAATGCACTTTTCTCTTACATGTTTGATTTTGATTGTTTACCACAGAAATCTTCAACCGAGATGATTAGAAACGACAATTCAAACGTAATAAGCGAACAATTATATCGTAAGTATTCATTGTCGTTATTGTTA
>CAJDSM010057290.1:0-13292 GCA_903981925.1 Ostrea lurida | reverse complement strand
TTCGCGACGCGAGCTTCGCTCGCTATTACCGGTAAAACATTGCAATGAAATTCTAAAGAAACATATCGGGCTCCTGTCTGCATAATCTCAATACATAACAAAATCAACTTCAAACGATCTTGTTTTTGGGGGGTTTTCTTTTAAATGCATGCATGTTAATAAGTATTTAATGCAAAAAAATATGTGCATGTAAATACACGCCAAAATTATTGACAAAATAAAACAATAAATGTTATTCATTGTAAAATATTTATTTGTAATAGGTAGTAACTTGATAGATTTCCCCTGCTGACTCTATAATGAGGCTATAGAGGTACTACATATATGTTCACGATTGACTCATTAGTTACCAGTGACTTGATTTCATTCTCACTTTCTCTGTGATCACATTTATGACTTAACTCTGTGTGCATTGTATATATATCAGATACAGCCATATGTTTAAACAACCGATACCTAATCTCCGTGCTGCTGATGTTAATCACAAGCTCCATTAAACCTCTACTTAAATGCCCACTTTGATTTTTTTTATAAATACAGAATAATATTATACTACAATATTTCTGAATATTTCTACTGTAAAACGAAACTAGCTGTTGTATGTTTGTAATTTTGGAAGTTGTAAACACATCAATGTTGTTTTTCCCCTCCCTTCCTGAAATCTTGTTTTCAGGGCCGCGTTTGAGTTTTAATCAGCATGGTAACGCTTGATCTGGTAGAACCCCAGTAAGCACCCTGTCAAACACACTGATGGAGATAAAGGGCCTGATAACATCTCCCCCTCTGTGGCCTCCCTTCCCAATTCACCAAAAAATATCAGCCAAACCAAGCACAAAGGCAAGGGGGAGAAGATTAAAAATACATCTCGCCGACAACTTGTTACTGGGCTGTACACCAGTAAGACTGCTACCAGATGCTGTAAGGCTAATAGGCAAGGAGCTCTGTCAATATATGATGAGGAGGGCATTAACGAGCATGCATAACATGATTCAATCATTTACATCCAGTAATTAGTCAAAGCCTGGCTACAGATTAATATTTCTCTTTTACACTTCAAAATCATTACTTGATCTAACTAATTTATGCTACATTAAGTACCAGAGTTCTTGTTTGATAAGCACATTTTTACGAATTCAAATTTTATCATTTTATTATGATTAAAAATATACAAGTAAATACACGAATTACAACTCTCTAATATAATATATGTTTCAACAAATAACAACATTAACAGTTATAATTATATTTTGCTTTAATTATTACATTTTACATTGACCTCAATGACTAACAGTTATGTTATAAATAAACACACAATAAATGCTTAATATCATCTGAGTCACCATTAGCCACTACACACAGCATCATAAACACATAAATTTTGTTTTTGTTTATCAACCGTAAGTTTTAAAACACATAATGCACATGTGATACCCACTATACTTTAGAGGGTTCCTGATGTAGCCGGGGAAACAAAGAGCACTACACTTAAAGCGGAAATGACCCCCTGATATAAATATCATAAATCAGACACTTATACATGCTTTATACTCTGACTTCTAACAGGTTGATTTGTAAAGAAGAGGAAATGTACAATTGCTTCCCAAGTGGTTTAAATGCTTTTTTTCTGACAGTATAACAATTTGTTGTTCAACAGGACTTTTACAGGAGTACTTGAATATGTCTAGTGCAATGATGAAACATTGAGGAAATCACCAGAAGTTATTAATCTAAGGGATGAAATGCAACAAATCTTACTATACTGACTCATTTCTCATTTACCTTCCTCCCCCCCCCTCCCACCTCTCCATGATATGAAGTAGGATAAATAAACGTGATTGAAAGCAAATATTATATACATATAACTGGTATGGTATCATTTCAATATTGTTATACATGTACAAGATTACAAAGAATGATGCATATATGCATATGTAATCATTATCTTAATATCTTATTGAATATCTAATTTATTAATCCCCTACATCATTAACACTTAAAACCATTCCTAGTCGTGGCCAGCTCATTTCACACATACTCAATAATGCAAGACCATTCTTAATTTGTACAATATGGTTTCCATAATTCAATTTGTACAGCAGACTCCCAAGTGAAACCCGTCTCTTCCTGGGCTTAACCTCCCCAGATCAATAGTACACCGAATAAATGTCAAAATTTTCACTCTTCCGTCACCAGTACAGGAAATATAAAATGTGTCATATACTGTTACACACTCTATATGTTATACAATACTATTACTCCGTGCCTTACAATGAGTTAAATTGCACGAGGATCTGATAAGGCGCTGCTTGTTTTTGTAAAATTTTAATTGAATTTCTTTCGATTCACTAACCTGGCCATATCAAATAAAAAATCCTGATTAACCAGGCACATAGCTTGGCTTTTTAATTTTTCTTTTTTTTATATCTAGTATGTGTGTGTGTGGAGGGCGGGGGAGGGGAGGGGGGCTCCACTACATCACTACATGTAATTCTGATAAATCCTATTTTGCATGCAAGTACCTTTGACCTTTGTTCAACTGAGGCACTGTGTCCCTGTAATTAAACTGTTACATTTTTTTTTACTTGCAAAATTTCACGCTTAGGGCAGATTTGTCAAGATAATAAAATGTTTCAAATTGATATTGTTGAGTTTTTGAAATGATTAAGTTGTATGATAAAAAAAAAAGAAGAAAATAAAAAACGACAAACGACTTTCACTTTAAATTTTGTGGTTTAGATATTGTATATATAGCAAAACAGAAGAACAATTTCTATATTTAATAACTGCATGCCGTTTATAAAGTATATATACAAATTTATTTTTATTTATTTTTTTACATGCCCCTGGCAATAGCTGTAGTGAATTTAAAGTATTATTCTCATATACCAATTTTAACGTAAAATTGGCAGCATATAATAAAATATCTGATGTCTTTTGATATCAATAATCACAAGATTTTGTGCAGCAGCATTACTTTCAGTTAGTATTTGCTTAATACTGGGTCTTTATAATGTGGCCTCTTCTTGTAAAACTTAACTTTGAATGAAAATAAAAATTCTGTATGCCCGTTTGTGTAAATTCTTCAATCCACCAAAATGCAACATGGGAAAAGCCGGAAATTATGAAAGAAAAAAAAAACCCCTGTGTTGGGATTGAATTTTACAGTCTGATAATTAAATTTTTGATTAATCAAGAACTATGTCATATTAGCATCTCTGTTTTATAAATACAGTCAAACTTCGGTATCTCAATTAAACACTGATATCTTGAACACCATGGCTACGTCAAAGTGGTTCAGAAATCCCAACCAATAATTCTTAAGTATTTTAACCTCTGATACCTCAAAGGGTGTTTTTTCAGTCCAATTGAGATCGAAATAATGAGGCTTGACTGTAAAACATTTTTTTTTTTATGGTTTCCTGCAAAATTCTGTGATCAAAAAGCTTGATAAAAAAATTAAATGCGAAAAGAGAGATTAAAACTTGAAAATTTCCAATTAACGAAAGCAATCGTCCACCATCTCAACCTAGTCAGAGAGCTTTTAACAAGAACTTTGTTTGCCTTTGATTCGAAATTTGCTTCATGAATTATTACACAAAACAGTTCCTTGTTGACCAATGATTGTAGCCTAATGCTCAACTCAGCTAACAGACTTTATACCACACATTTCTCATGAATAAGAATTATGCAAATTTGATTTTCATAATTGTGCTCTTGCAGTCGAAATTAAGTAGAAGTCTGATTTAATCAGTCATTTCATAGGCGAAACTTTGATTTTTTGACCTATTTCAGTATATATCATAAGATAGATTATCTTCTGATTAATCAATCTCAAGATTAGACCAAAAAGTACATTTATTTCCTGTTTATCAAGGTGAAAAAATCCAGGAATTTACGTTGGTTTTTTTTATATTTCTAATTTCTAACTTTTTTTTCGTGGTTTTAGCTCAAATGGACATGGCAGGTTCTTGCAAAAGTGTCGGGTAATGGCGATTATTCCGATAAAAATAGTAATGTCCGATCAAGTTATATATTGTCGGTCCCGAGTGTCCGATAAAGATCGGGATCCGAGTTCATTTTATACCAACTAAAAAATGGCGGCATGTGGCCCATAAAATTTCAAAACTATGCAAAACACGGCAAGCAATGAACGGAAATCGGAAGAACCTGTAGTAAGAAATACGAGGAGAAAGAAACCGCTGCTTCAAGGGGCCTGTAGAAATTGGGAGACTCGGAGAACTATTTTTATCGATAATCGACATTATACAATGGTTGCAGAGAAGGAGTAATTTAAGTAAATAAAATCGATCAATGACAGATCAAATGACAGATGAGAAGATAGATTTAGGTTGAAGAGAGAGAGGAGAGAGTGTGAGAGGGAGAGACAATATTAGAGACAGAATTCATGGGGTAAAGAGAAGTGGAGATAAGAGAAAATGAAGAACGAGCTATAGTGGAATTTTAGATTTACTAAAGTGAAAAATGAGGACTAAGGTGAAAAGAAAATGAAAGGAGATTATGAACCTGGCTTGCAACGGAGATTGATACAATTAGTTTATTGTGAATAAAAATATTCAAAACCTTAAAAGTAATGTAATTTTTCCGGACTGACAATATTTTGTTTGGGCTGACACATCTTTAATAGTGTCAGTCCAAATGTCTGACACTTCCAAAAAGATTTTCAAGAGAACCTCTGGACATCTATTTTAACAAATGAACAAATACGCAAGAGTTCATCATTAAGTATGGATCGCACGGCGCAGTGTCTGATGACTCTGATCTAACAGTTAATCAGACCCTGTACCACAAGTGTTGTGTCCTTGAAGTAGATGAGCGTTCACTTCATAACCGCGAGGTCCCAAGTTGGAGTCCTACTTGTTGCAAGGCCATATCAAACATCAAACCTAATTGGATATGAATCGAACCCTAAAAATGGAGGTTTAGCTTCATGTTGTTGGCCATTAAAATGATTAAATATTAAGAAAGTACCATACTAAAGATACCGACAGTCCATTATGGGGTTGGGTTTTTTTTGGCTCATCAATTTGATATAACTAAATCATAACTTTTTGAACCCACTAGCCAGTAGGGCTAGTAGAACTTCACAAAATTCACTGGCCCAGGAAAGAATCTACTATCCAAACTTTACCCCCAAATTTAATTTTTTCAAAAGCGTTCAAGGCTTAAGTGTTTATTTTCACTTAAGACATCGAAACGTTCATCAAAGAAGTAGCTTAAGGTAGAGTCACTGAAGCATTTTAAAAACTTCAACTCTTACCCTTGTGACGTGTACGGGGGATTGAGAGCCAGAAAAATGGGAATTCAGCGACACCAGCTAGTGTGCTTTACCAGCCTTTTATAACTTTATTTCACATATAATGATATCTTGATATTAGGTTTCAATTATTGGATGATTATTCTTCAAGTTAATTATGACTGCATGTACTTTGATGTTGATTTGAATTTTGTGTATTTGTGTGCCGACATCGAATAGCGAGTGATGTTTCATTTGTGTAGGAGCTTTTTACATGGCACCTGCATTGTATTAGTCGTGATTAACTTCTCATGTCTTGGAAGCTAGGTTGGACCTCTTAGAAAAAACTGCCAGAGGAAGACAGACACCCCCCCCCCCACCACCACTCGTTCTTATTGTGGGAGAGTTGATCAAATGAAGGGAAATGTAACAAAGAATTTAACCTGCTCTATATAGTAGTAGTATTTATTTACCAAATCAGGCCCAACATGGGCATAAACATGTAACATATAATCGTTAATACAATACAGACATCCACATTAATTACACACTGTGATAGTCAGTGGTAGTATTGTTATCCCTGTGATTGAATATTATATTCTGATACCACCAACAAGGGCAGTAATGGGAGTCAATGCTAAAGGACACGAAACAGTCCACTTCTGCCTCATGTACAATAAACAGATAGTATTATAGAGACAAATATAAGTTTTTTATATATATAACTCATTGACAAGATCATTAATGAAAGACATTGTTCAGACGTACAAATGTATTCTCAAGAACACATGGTATATTACACAAATTGACAAAATATATAAAATATCATTTCGAGATCTGATGCATTCCAAAATACTTGGGAAAGAAAACACACACAGAGAAACCCATAATAGCCTTTGTTTTGCAGGAATTTACTACATCACTAACTAAAGCATGAAACACATTACTTTCACATTGAAAGCATTTTTTTTTTCAATCAAACACAGTGACGACTGCGACAGCGATAAGGCTGCTGGCTTATTTATAATAATGTTTTGGTGTTGATAAAGCAAAGGCTGAAATGAATCATACGCGGATGTGTACGCTACCCCCCAGACTCCCCATCTCACGACTTACCTGGGGCCGTACAGTCGGCACACACCTCCGACGCCGCCCTTACTTTTGTCCTGGACATGAGGACCTACGAAGGCACCATCTAAAGTGTCTGACTCTGCATAAAAAAGTTAAAGGGTACCCTCCCAATATTTTCCACAACACAGAAGAAATATGAAGTAGGGTATTATGTTTCAATGACAGTTTCGAACTTTTCCATCATTTTACAAATCACCATTGTTTGAAAAAGTAGTAAAGCAAATGAATTCTAATTTTTTTATTAATATTTTTCCAGTGAGAATATTTATCCATGAACAAGTTTGATTGAAAGGAGATGCAACGGCAGTAGTTTCGTATTTTATTGTCGTAAAACGTAAAATTTGTAAAATGAAATATCACATTTAACAATATTTAGCAAGTAATTGATCGATACATAAACACCAGTTACCTAGACATTGTAATTGGAATACAATTCAATAATACACTAATTAAGCCGTTTCAATTTTACGACAATCATAAAACTTCGTCTACACGGAAGCAACGGCCAGACTTTCTCTTCCGAAATGAACTTCTTTAAATAGAAAAATTGACTCACCTAAATGACATATCCAGCTGTGATAATGCTAGAATTTGATCGTTAGCACAAGAAATGTCAGGCAAATCACTTCAAGAGGAGTTTCCAATCCACTGGTTGGTTTGGGACAATGATTTTCAGGGAGTAGAGAGAGAATTATCCAACAACAAATCTAGTGTAACTATCTGAAGTATTTATATGAATTTTCACAGTTTATTTTGTCTTACTAATACATGCCTTAAAGTAGGTTAACATTAGTTAGAATATTCTAACTGTGACTCGGTCCCCTCATCACATTAAACCGGAGGACATCTGTCATTTTAACGTTTTATCTAGGTTAACATAAACGTGTGACTCGTCCCGAAACATCGATATCAAAACAAAATGTACTACTCATTATTTAGCTGCAGAACTGTAGCTCTCTGAAAAAATATTGGGACAGATCAGATCTAGCTACAGATCCACCCCTTAAGTTATAAAAACCTTTGATTAAAAAAAAATCATTTACGCCGCTGTCGCATAATATACGTTCCGGGCGGTTAAGCATTCCGGCCGGAACGCTAGATACCTATAATATTCGTTCCGGCCTATCATAAACGTTCCGGCCCGTGTAAAATTGGTTCCGTCATAATATTGGTTCCGCCCTATAATTTTTAAGATTTTGAAATATGAAATGTTTACGAACATGTCTACTTCTTTAGTTACTTTTATCGGGTTAAACAATAATTAATTACTAGTCAAATATAAAATGAAAAGAGAAACACCTTGCGAAGATTCAAGACTGAAGCCATACCTCAAGACCATAAACTGAGAGTATTCTTAAGTCAACATTAGTTCTACCGTAAAATCTATTATGGAACGTAGACTGCTGACTTTGAAAAACATTCAAATACATATTTATTCTGAAAATTTCTTTTGTTTATCAAAATTATTTCAAAAGTTATCAAAATTTTAAATATAGACTTTATGGTCTTCAGGCCAGGCCGGAACCATTGTTACAGAGAAAACCGGAACGTTTATGACATATCATAAAGGTTCCGGCCGGAACGTTAAAACCCGGAACGTATATTATGCGACACCGCTCAAAAAGTTGTGCATGATATGGCCAGGGCTAGACAAAAAGCATTGCCCGATGCCCGGGGCGACTAATTTTATTGGTCAGGCGAACTAATTTGTGTTAGTGCACNTAAAACCCGGAACGTATATTATGCGACACCGCTCAAAAAGTTGTGCATGATATGGCCAGGGCTAGACAAAAAGCATTGCCCGATGCCCGGGGCGACTAATTTTATTGGTCAGGCGAACTAATTTGTGTTAGTGCACTCCAAAGTATCTTGCCGTAAACCTCTAGAATACGTATTATAAACAGATACTGACTTTGAAATAAATTGTTAATTCTAACAGATGTAAGGATTTCATGTTTAAGCGATTACTGATTGATAGTACATGTAGTTACTGTTAACTAAGTAGGCTGGATAAACTGATTTATTTTTAATCTGGCGGGTTTAACAATTATTATAAGTCAGTTGATAATTAAGTGGATGGTTATGATTTTGTGTTGTCTTTTTTTTTTTTTTTTTTGCTAGCAGATTTATTGGTAGGAAAAGCAATATTTTGATGGTTATACTTGCCCACTTTAAAATTCTATTTGTTTTGTCCTGTGCGGCCTTACATCGTTGTATTCCTACATCGCCAAGCCATAAACTTACATAGTTCCTACCATGTATGTGTCCAAACATACCTTAAAAAATTCATTAAAGTCCATACGACCTGAAAACTTCAACAGCTTCATGTGATGTCATCTATTGTTTGTTGCTCTGAAAGCTGAAGTCTTGTTATTGTTCTAAAATATCAACTAAGCGATTCATCGTGCCAGTCATTCGTGTGCTGCCCCTGCTTTGTTTTATGATGCATGTGAAAATAGTACACAGTCGATATAGAGAAATAGTTTTAGCAGCATGTATTATTGCAGTGTTAGGAAATGGTTGTGTTTCTAAGTTATTCATGATTTACAGAACTGTACAGTGTGTGTTATCTATATTTGGCAGCATGATATTGAAGGGAAGGACCCTCATGGCAGAACTCCGTTACATTTGGCCGTGGTCTTGGGGCATCTCGAGAGTGCTAGAACTTTGTTAAGACATGGAGCAAATACTCTCACAGAAAACAAAGGTTATTGGTCAGGTGAGCATTGTTTAAGTAATTATTTGATGCATGTATAATTGAATTAATTGAAAAAAGGTCTTGAATCAAATAACTGAATCTATGTCCTTGTAAATACTTTTCAGTTATTTCAATATCTTATGTTCGAACATGTTAACTGTATTCCAGTTCTCTCTCTCTCTCTCTCTCTCTCTCTCTCTCTCTCTCTCTCTCTCTCTCTCTCTCTCTCTCTCTGATTTTTTTTAAATTAATCAATGATTTCATAAAACCTTTCTTTAGTGTTACACGAGGCAGTCTGCACGGGTGATCCAGAGCTAGTGCAGATCGTTCTAGAGAACCGTGATTATCAGAGATACAGCAAACGGACCGTGGGAGTTCCAGACCTGTTGAAAAAACTAAAAGAGGTAATGCCATTGTATGAGGATAAACAGAAGGATTTTAACACAAGCAATTTCTCTGCATGTGTATTTATAACTCTCCTAAACAATCCTGTAAAATAAATCTCTTAGTAATGTATATTGCATGGACACATTCTTATCAACATGATAAGGCTGTTAGCAAAATACAGTCAAACCTAGTTATCTCGAACTCAGTGGGACTGAGAAAAAACTTTGATTCGAGATATCCTGGGTAAAATACTAAAGAATTAGTGGTCGGTACTTCCGATTCACTTTGACATAGTCATGGTATTCGAGACATCAGTGTTTGAGAGACCAAAGTTTGACTGCAGTTGATAACAAAAAAAGAATTTTATATATATGTAGGACTCCAAAGTGCAATGGTTACGCCAAAGTGTGATGGTCTGCGCCAAACCCTGATGGTCTAACATGCCAAAATGCTTTGGTTCTTAATCATGCCTGAAAGGGTGATGGTCTGACATGCCAATGCACAATGGTTCTCAATCATACCCCAAATTGTGATGGTCTGACACGCTAAAGTCTGATGGTCCTTAATCATGCACCAGAGCATGATAAAGCTGATAAAAAGTACACCACAGAGTACATGGAAGTCGAGTTCTCTCATGACCAACACAGTTAGGGGTCATTAATCTCCGTTTTCTTCAGTTTATCCTTAAAAAAAGAAGTATTTGTCGGGGCAAACTGACGTTAGATTTCTTTGAGTGAATTTTGAAAGACATTGTGATTGACGATATAATAACGTGACGTCACAAATGTTACCCACACCATCGGACATTGGCGTGTTAGACCATAATTGTACATTGGAGCCGTACAGCTGTAGACCACTGAACTTTTGCGCATCTCGACGTAATCAATCGACACCAGTCACACTCTCTCACATTTGGCACAGACCATCAGCGACTTTGAACAAGACCATCGCGACTTGGCACAGTACCATCGCCCTTTGGTCAATTGGCCACCATCACACTTTGGAGTCTTACATATAGATCATATGATATGTTGATTAATAGGGAACAAATATTCAAACTGTAACTAATCATGTTTTACAGTCGCCAGACTTCTATGTCGAAATGAAGTGGGAGTTTACAAGTTGGGGTATGTATCCAAAGTAGATCTATTCAGTACTTAATTTGTTTCTTGGCATAAATCATCCTATATGTCTGTCTTATCTGTGCTAGCACTACTCTCCTCAAAAAACTTTGACCTAGTTATCTATTTGAAATCTAATTTTTATGCCCCCAGGGGCATATAGTTTTTGGTCTGTTTGACCTCTTGACCTTAAATTTTGACCTACTTTTCAAAAACATTAACATTGGTCATAACCTTTGAAAGGCAAGTGGTAGGGCTTTCATATTTTACATACATGTTTTCCTTATAACAAGCCCTTTCTACTGATAGGAAAATTTTTGACCTCCTAATTTTGACCTCAAAGTTTGACCTACTTTTCAAAAACTTTAACATTTTCTGTAACTTTTGAATGATAAGTGATAGGACTTTCATATTTCACATGTGTATTCCTTATAACAAGCTCTTTCTACTGGTACCAAAAGTTTTGACCTCCTGACCTTGATATTGAAGTTTGACCTACTTTTCAAAAACTTTAAAACATTGGCCTCAACTTTTGAATGGTAAGTAATAGGACTTTCATACTTCACATGTGTATTCCTTATAACAAGCTCTTTCTACTGGTACCAAAAGTTTTGACCTCCTGACCTTGATATTGAAGTTTGACCTACTTTTCAAAAACTTTAAAACATTGGCCTCAACTTTTGAATGGTAAGTGATAAACTTTTCATTTTTCACATGTGTAATCCTTTTGGCAAGCCCCCTCCACTGGCATCAGTGTTTCACAAACACATCTTGTTTTTTTTAGAGATCCTTATTGTGAAATGTGAACGATAGCTGTACATGAATTTGTATTGTGATAGATAACACATTTAGTCTTGAGAATGTGTACTGATAAATGACATACGTTTAGTCTCGAGAATGTGTACTGATAAATGACACGTTTTCTCTTACAGTACCTTTAGTGTCAAGAATGTGTCCCAGTGATACATACAGGGTGTGGAAGAGTGGTAAGTACTAACTCATTAAAGTACAGTGTTACTAAGTACTTGACTATAGTAGTGTTAACTAAGTATGACTAATAGTAAGTGATCAGTACTGATATAGTCAGATCACTAAGTTGTATAGTACAGTGTCACTAGTACTGGATAGACTACGGTATGAGGTTGGTGTGTGTCACAGATATAGGGGATGTAATAGTTAACACATGGTGTGAGGTAAGTATACTGACTATAGTAAGTGTCACTAAGGTATAGACTATGTACACGTTCACTAAAAATGCTATTAGTGCAGTGTTTACTAGTATGACTATATTGTAAGTGTCATAAGTATCGACTATGTAGTGTCCCTTAAGTATGACTATAGTTAGAGCATCATAAGGTATACGGATATAGTACAGTGTTACTAATACTGATTATAGTAAGTGTCACTAAAGTATGACTATAGTACGCTCATCAAGTACTAACTTAGTACAGTGTACTAAGTTGACTAAGTAAGCTCATAAGTTGCTATAGTCAGTGTCACTAAGGTACTGACTATAGTACAGTGTCATAGTACTGACTAGTAAGTGTACTAAGTACTGATATAGTAAGCTCACTAATACTGACTATAGGTAAGTGTTCTAACGTACTGATATAGTACAGTGTCATAAGTACTGATATAGTAAGCATCACTAAGTACTGACTATGTAGTGCACTAAGTACTGACTATCGTAAGTGATTCCTAAGTACTGACTATATAACAGCTCATTAAAGTACTGATTAGTAGTGTATAAGTACTGATATAAGTACAGCTCACTAAGTACTGACTATAGTAGCGTGTCAACTAAAGTACTGACTATGAGATTAACTGTCACTAAGTATGACTTAGTAAGTGGACTAAGTACTGACTATAAGTACAGCATATAAGTTACTGACTATAGTACAGTGTCCTAAGTACTGACCTAGTAGTAAGCATCATAAGTACTAGACTATAGTACGTGTTACTAAGTACTCGATATAGTACAGTGTCTAAGTATGACCTTGTACAGGGCATCACTGTTTGACTAATAGTACATGCATCATAAGGTTACTATAAAGTGTTACTAAGTATGATATAGTACGATGTTACTAGACTGACTATAGTAAGTGTCACTAAGTACTGATAATAGTTCAGTGTCACTAAGTACTGGCTATTTTGTACAGTGTCACTATAAAGTCGATGACATAGTAGTTGTATAGGACTGATATGAGTAACATCTTTAGGAAGTAGTCATAGGCTAACGCAGTAAGAGGAAGGGGGTTAGGTCACTCATTTTGCGCTTTGTGCGGTTTCGACGAATCTTAAGAAGGTTGCCTCTAAGTGGCTGGACCGATTGTTTTGTTTAGAGATTCGACCTGAGTTAAGTAGGTGTCACTAGTACTACTATGTACAGTGTCACTAATTGACTATGTAGTGTATAAAGTACTTAGACTATGTACAAGTGTCACTAAGTATGACTATAGTACAGTGATCACTAGTACTGATAACGTACAGCGCACTAAGTATACTATCAGTACAGTGTACTAAGTCTTAAACTATAGTAAGTGTCACTAGTACTGACTATAAGTCAGTGTCACTAAGTACTGACTAATAGTAAGCTGTCACTAAAGTTGACTGACTAATAGTACAGTGTATAAGTTAACTCATAGTCAAGTGTCACTAAGTACTGACTATAGTATAGTGTCCTAGTATGATATAATAGTGT
>CAJDSM010057284.1:0-12528 GCA_903981925.1 Ostrea lurida | reverse complement strand
GTAAGTCAGGAACCCACATGTAAGTCAGGGATCTGAGTTTTCTGTAGAAAAATTTGTAGGAATATCACACTGACCCTCATATAAATCAAATTGAATATGTAGGTCACTTGAGTAAACTCTGGGTGTGTTTATATGCAAAATATTTAAAAACATCTTCTTTAATGCTGTTGATACTAAGTTGAAATTTTAAAGTAGATATTTGGAAGGAATGGGCAATTCTTTATCTGAATTTTAAAATTTGCATATCAGAAATAAAAATAAAGGAATTTATAGAAAATGGTTTTGTGCAGCAAAATCATATTAAAATATCCAAAATATTGGAATATGTGATATCAAATTAAATGGAACCCTCCCACGCCATTACAAAATTAAACGTACAATTAAAAAACGAAATTCCTTTGCAACAGGAAGTTATCGATGGAGGGGATAGACCGATTACCACGGGACCGTTTTGGTAAGTCTGTCTTTAATCTTTTTTATTCGGACATGCAGTCCTCTATTTCATGATATTGATTCTTTGACGACCCAACAATTACACGTGTTGCTATTTTTACGGCCAACTGCTGTAGAATTCGAAAGCGTCAATTCTTGGCAGGAAGACATTGTTAACGGCAATTGGGGCCCGCAAAATGTCAAAACATTACTTTTTTTTTAAAAAAGATAAACACAACCTTTTGAAATTATTATTATTAAGTATTCATTACGAGACATCAGCTATTATTTTCTGTTTGCTTTCTCTTCCGTGATGGACTCAAACAAGACGTTGCTGTAATTTTTGAAGAAAAAGTGAAAAAAAATAAAATAAAAACACTTACATGTTGATTAGATCCAATATATCGGATATCGGAACTTTGCATATCGTATCGTATCGAAATTGTGCTAGCAATACACAGCCCTAACCCTCTGTATTATATGAATGATGTATTGAGGGTTTTTAGTCAAGATGTAACTTATTTAAGATTTTTATTAGTATAGATACAACTTATTGAGAAATTGAGAATTGTTATTAGTTTAGATATAATGTATTAAGGATAGTTATTTATGAATATGTAAAATACAGGTATTGTTGGGGATATGTTGTTGCTATAAATACTATATTCAGTAAATATTGAGTAATAGTTGATGTGCCAGGGATACACCCAGTGAAGTCCAAATTTTTCAGACATAAGACTTGTAAAACCATTGTATAAATGGCATGTACTCCTGATTTTGACCCTCTTTATTGACTATTGACGTAGTGTACTTTATTGACTATTGACGTAGTGTACTTTATTGACGTATTGTAATGTGAGACTTGCTGCCACTGCTGTGATAATCAGCAGCCAGGGACAGTCATGATGCAATAGTAAGAGCCGCATAGAACTGACAAAGTGACGTAGTTCTCGCATAATAGACAGGAACCTCGCTCGTTTCTAACAGAACAGCTGTGAAATCTGGTGACAGACAACTTAATGATATTGATATCTTGGCCATTATCTCTTATAGTTGTTTAACGTTAAATGTAAGAGGACATAAAGAGTACTGTAGAACTGGTGTGCTGTCTCAGAATTATTGCGTAAGAAAAGCAGGACGGGTACAAACGTCTGGAGCTGTGGAGGATATTGTTATTTTGTACTTCAATTCTAAAAAGCCAGTAAGCTTACTTTAAAGGAAAAGCTAAGATAGATTGGAAATGGGGGATATTTTTCATCAAAAGAATATAAAAACATAGACTTTGAGAGCTGTATAGATAGATAGATTCTTTATTCCAAATTAGGGCCCTTTCAGGCATTACAAATAAGAAGTATATAGAAGTGTAACAACACTAGGCTTACCTGTAATAATAGAGTGATAGAGGGATATAGTATTTTGTTTTGCCTCGGACTAAAATGTCGCTCTTGTCATGGTGGAAACGGCGTAACTCTGATTACCGTCTATCAAATTCATTAGCGGCGAGTAGCAAATATAGACGGCAACATTGGCGGACGTTATGTCTTTTTTAATTACTAAAAGCTAACTTTTCGCCATACTGTGCTGTCTTTGGTCCTCGACAAAAACAACAACACTTATTTAGGTTTTGTTACTGACTGTCTTACAGAAATATGTCGAGTTGTTCAAGTCCATAGAAGACTCGGCTTCGCCTCGCCTTTATTGGACTTGAACAACCCGACATATTTTGTAGACAGTCAGAACAAAACCTAATAAGTAATAATAGTACATGTAGTATAACATAGGGAGACATCAAAAATTATCTGGTCTTAGTAGGGTTATCACCCAAGGCCGCCTATGTACTTGAGTGTGAGAACCCTACTAGGACCTGATAATTATGTCTTCCCCCACTTTGTGGGGAGACATATTGTTTTTGGGCCCGTCCGTCTGTCCGTGGGTCTGTGTGTCCGTCACAAAGTTTGTCAGTGCAACTCCTCTGAAACTACTGATCCGATTTTGAAGAAACTTAATATGTAGCAAGGACATCATATGTAGTTGTGCATATTACTAGGAAATTTTGATCCTCAAATTTTTGATGGAGTTAGGTCGTTTGAACTTAGAAATTTGCCTTAAATCCTCATGAATATAACCTTGTCAGTGCATCTCCTCTGAAACTACTGATCTGATTTTAAGCAAACTTGATTTGTAGCAAGGACATCATATGTGTAGTTGTGCATATTACCAGGAAATTTCGATTCCCTAATTTTGTGGATGTTAAACTTAGAAATTTGCCAAAAATTCTCAACACAACTGACAGCACAGGGGGGAGACATATGTTTTTGCCTCCAAAAACAAACTTTAATTTGTGATGTTTCTCTGCTAAACAGTCCATAAGAGTTTTATTATCCCAAGGAATATAAAAATCATGCTTTCATTGACTTGATTTATTATTCAAAACATCAAAAAAGTTGTTACAACTTTTTCAAATAATTCATGACAGATAAATTTTCAACCCACAACTATATGCACTATTTTGTTTTTCCACTCAGTCATATTTATTAGATGCACATTAATGCAGAGGTTTGAGACAGTTAACGAGCATTAATGAGACAGAAAGCTTTAGATAGAATGACGCAAAATCATTACATCAACCGTACACATTTTGTAGCGTATTTCTGAATAATTTTAATAGGGAGATGACACAGTTGTCACCCTACATGAGGGAGACATCTTCATGTGGCTAGCCTTCGACNTTCATTGTCTAAAGGGAGATGACACAGTTGTCACCCTACATGGGGGAGACATCTTCATGTGGCTAGCCTTCGACCAATGAAATTGACTATTATTCTGAAGGATAGTAACGAGTGTTATGTGAAAGGCAATTACAGTCGTTGTAAAAGCATTGTTCATAAAGGAAAATATCTACCAATGATGAACAAGGCATCCCCTCGCAACACAAGATTTATAAACAGAAGTCATTAGTGACTTTGACCCTTGACCTTGAAAATCAATAGAGTTCATCCTCTCTCCATGTGCAACAGTTGTGGAAGGTTTGATGTTTCTTTGACTGAATGCTGTATTTTCTATTTTGTTCACAATAATATATATCTTTGACCCTTAACCTTGAAAATCAATAGGGTTCATCGGACTTCATCCTCTCTCCATGGGCAACATTTGTAGAAGCTTGAATGATTCTCTGATGAATACTGTGTCTTCTATCTTGTTCACAAGAATTTTAGGCAGTAGTCAATATTGACCCTTTACCTTGAAAGTCAATAGGGTTCATCCTCTCTCCATGGGCTACAGAATGCCCTTGCTTCTGTCTTGTTCACAAGGTTCCGGACACACACACATACACAGCTGCAATGCTATATCCCTTCCACAACTAGTTGTGAGGGAACAATTAGAACACACCACAAAATACACCATGTTATTTGTTACTCAGTGTTCCCCACATGTTGACATTTCATCTTCAAGTTTCATTTTGAAAGCAGTGATATCTCCCGTGCTTGTTTATGAATTTGATTAGATATTTAGGAATTGTGTGCTTGCAGGTGCCCTAGATAGTGGCGTTCCATTCACTGATGAACACGACGGATCGAGTGCTGCATTTAAACAACTACCAACTCAGTCGGACATGATTATTTGTTTCCCAACACAAGCAGGTGAGAGCACATCAGTGGTAGATGACAGAATTTTAGACAGTGAAATGGCACCAATAAATCTACAAATTACTACTGTAAAGGGATTTAATTTCGAGGGGATAAATTTTCGCGATTTTTATCTTTTAGCATTTCGTGATGGTTTAAATTTCGTGGATAATAAATATTCTAAGCTAGAATCATATACCTAAATACAATGAATAGCACTTCGCGATGGTTTTATTTTCGCGATAGTTGATATGTATGCGAATATAGCGAAAATAAAACCCACGCGAATATTTCCCCCTTTACAGTAGTAAAATTTAAGGTTTTCTATTAATAAAGTTGAATATCCTAGCAGTCCATGACACGGTTTATTCTTATGCGTCATAACCGGGAGTTCATGAGTTCAAGCCCTGCTCTTACCATGGCCGCCAGTAAACCTAAGACATAAAAACAGGTAGTGATTGCTCCTTTGCCAAACACTCAGCATTTAAAAGTGAGAATCTATATGACCTTTAAAAAGGAAGGTCCCATTATGTCACAACAGGCATTGACACATTAAGAAACCATCACTGCTACGAATCTTAGGGGTAAGCATAGGTCTGAATTTGAGGTACTTCACCTACATTTGGTGAGGTCTCAATATGAGTGAAAGATACTCAACGGGACGTAAAACAAACTAACTAAAGAAATACTAATTACAGTACAACACAATTAGAGCAAACCTCCAAGACTACTTAAAAAAATCCAGATCATCACAACTAGGGATTGGGTATCGCCAAAAATTTTGTATCGCGATATATACAAATTTTCTTAATATCGTGATAATATCGCGATAATTTTAGGACATTCACTTTTCATTACTCTCATTATTTCAGTACTCCTTATGTGTATTAACACTAAAACGTCAGATTCTTTCTTAAACATTAATTTGTATTAGAAACTGTAAGGAAAAAAAATAATGAAAAAATGCAGATCAGATATAATAAAATCATGAAATGACTCACAACCTATGTCAGGAAAAAAAATAGATATGACTATGGCAAATATGAAATATGTTGACCATTAAAGCATAGAATTTGCAAAACTTTTAACAAATCAGATTTTGTATAAACATGATTTTTTGGAATTTACATGTATGTCTAAAATACCATTTTCGTCCCGCCGATCGCGAACTATTGTGGGACGAATTATCACGATATACCGATATATCGATAAAAACCTCGACATCCCTTAATCACACAACCAAAATAGATATAATTGTAGGACTCCAAAGTGCGATGTACTCCAATGTGCGATGGTTGCCCCAAAGGCGATGTCTGCACCAAACCCATGGCTGACACGCCAAATGTGCGATGGTTCCCCATCATGCCCCAAAGTGCGATCCGGTCTGACACGCCAAAGTGCGATGGTCTATACACGCCAAAGTCTGATGGTGTTAGTAACGTTGTATGTCACGTTATTATGACGTCAATCACGAAAATCTAATGTCAGCTTGCCCTGACGAATATTTCGAGATAAACTGAAGAAAAGGAGATCCGAAAATATATGAGAGAACTCTGACTCCCATGCTTTTTATCAGCTTTTACGAGCTTTTGCGCATGATTAAGGAACCATCGCACTTTGGCGTTCAGACCATCGCACTTTGGGGCATAATGGGGAACCATCGCATTTGGCGTTGTCAGACATCGGGGTTTCGTGCAGACCATCGCACTTTGGGGCAAACCATCGCACCATTGGGAGTACACTCGCACTTTGGAGTCCTACATATATATCTATATTTGGTTGTGATTAAGGATGTGAGGTTTTATCGATATATCGGAGTATATCGTGATAATTCGTCCCACAAACGTATCGCGATACGGCGGACGAAAAATCGTATTTTTAGACATACATGTAAATTCCAGAAAAATCATGTTTATACAAAAATCTGATTTGTTAAAAGTTTTGCAAATGTCTATTGTTAATGCTCAACATATTTACATATTTGCCATAGTCATATCTTTATTTTCTGACATAGTTGTGAGTCATTTCATGTAGTTATTATCATGATCTGACATTTTCATTATTTTTTTCCTACAGTTTCTTAATCACAAATAAATGTTTAAGTAAACCAAATCTGACGTTTTAGTGTTTAATACACATAAGGAGTACTGAAATAATGAGAGACATAATGAAAAATCGCAATTCCTAAAATATCGCGATATTTACACATATTAAAAAAAATATTGTGATATATCGCGATACAAAAATTTTTTGGCGATACCCATCCCTAGTTGTGATGATCTGGATTTTTTTAAGTAGTCTTGGAGGTTTGCTCTAATTTGTGTTTACTGTAATTAGTATTTCTTTGGTTAGTTGTTTTACGTCCCATTGAGTATCTTTCACTCATATTGAGACCTCACCAAATGTAGGTGAAATACCTCAAATTCGACCTATGCTTACCAATTAGATTCGTAGCAAGTAATGGTTTCTTAATGTGCCAATGCCTGCTGTGACATAATGGGACTTTCCTTTTTAAATCATATAGATTCTCACTTTTAAATGCTGAGTGTTTGGCAAAGGAGCAATCACTACCGTTTTTTATGTCTTAGGTTTACTGGCGGCCATGGTAAGAGCAGGGCTTGAACTCATAATACTCCGGTTAGTACGCATAAGAATAAACCGTGTCATGACTGCTAGATATTCAAACTTTATTAATAGAAAACCTTAAATTTTACTACGTTAAAGGGGGAACATATTCGCGTGGGTTATTATCTTCGCTATATTCGCATACATATCAACTATCGCGAAAATAAAACCATCGCGAAGTACTATTCATTGTATATAGGTATATATTCTAGCTTAGAATATTTATTATCCACGAAATTTAAACCATCACGAAATGCTAAAAGATAAAAATCGCGAAAATTTATCCCTCGAAATTAAATCCCTTACAGTAGTAATTTGTAAGTATTATTAGTGCCATTTCACTGTCTAAAATTCTGTCAATCTACCACTGATGTGCTCTCACCTGCTTGTGTTGGGACAACAAATTAATCATGTCCGACTGAGTAGTGGTAGTTTTTAAATCAGCACTCCATCCGTCGTGTTTCATCAGTGAATGGAACGCCACTATCTAGGGCACCGCAAGCACACAACTTCCTAAATATCTAATATCAAATCAGAAACAAGCACGGGAGATATCACGCTTTCAAAATGATAATAATGAAATGTCAACATGTGTGGGAACACTGAGTAACAAATAACATGGTGATTTTGTGGTGTTTTCTAATTGTTCCCTCACAACAAGTTGGGAAGGATATAGCATTGCAGCTGTGTATGTGTGTTGTCCGGAACCTTGTGAACAAGACAGAAGCAAGGCACTTCTGTAGCCCATGAGAGAGGATGAACCCTATTGAGCTTTCAAGGTAAAGGGTCAATATTGACTACTGCCAAAATTCTTGTGACAATAGAAGACACATATATCATCAGAGAATCATTCAAGCTTCTACAAATGTTGCCCCATGGAGAGAGGATGAATCCGTAACCCTATTATTTTCAAGGTTAAGGGTCAAAGATATTAATTGTGAACAAAATAGAAAAATACAGCATTCAGTCAAAGAGAACATCAAACCTTCCACAACTGTTGCACATGGAGAGAATCGAACTCTATTGATTTTCAAGTCAAGGTCTAAAGTACTAATGACTCTGTCTTATTAAATCTTTGTGTTGCGATGGGAGCCTTGTTCATCATTGGTAGATTTTCCTTTAATAATGAACAATGCTTTACAACGACTGTAATTGCCTTTCACAAACACTCGTTACTATCCTTCAGAATAATAGTCAATTTCATTGGTCGAGCTAGCCACATGAAGATGTCTCCCCCATGATAGGGTGACAACTGTTGTCATTCTCCCTTTAGACAATGAATATTAAAATTATTCAGAAATACCGCTACAAAATGTGTCAGGTGATGTAATGATTTTGCGTCATTCTATCTAAAGCTTTCTGTCTCATTAATGCTCGTTAACTGTCTCAAACCTCTGCATTAATGTGCATCTAATAAATATTGACTGAGTGGAAAAAACAAAATGTTGCATATAGTTGTGGGTTGAAAATTTATCTGTCATGAATTATTTTGAAAAAGTTGTAACAACTTTTTTGATGTTTTTGAATAAATAAACAAGCAATGAAAGCAGATTTTTATATTCTTGGATAATAAACTCTTATGGACTGTTAGCAGAGAAACATCACAAATTAAAAGTTTGTTTTTGGAGGCAAAAACATACTGTCTCCCCCTTCGCTGTCAGTTGTGAGATTTGGCAAATTTCGATAAGTTTAACATCCACAAAATATTAGGGATCGAAATTTCCTGTAATATGCACCAACTTACATATGATGTCTTGCTACAAATCAAGTTTGCTAAATCAGGAATCAGTAGTTTCAGAGGAGACACTGACACAGGTTATATTCATGAGGATTTAAGCAAATTTCTAAGTTCAATACACCATAACTCCATCAACAAATTTGAGGATCAAAATTCCCTAGAATATGCGAACTACATATGAGTGTCCTTGGCCTACATATTTAAGTTCTTAAAATCGGACATAGTTTCAGAGGAGTTGTGCACTCGACACAAACTGTGACGGACACACAGACCCACGGACAAGACGGACGGGCCAAAAACAATATGTCTCCCCACAAAGTGGGAAGACATAATATCAGTCCTAGTGGTTTCTCCACACCCAAGTACATAGCCGGCCTTGGTGATAACCCTACGTAAGACCCAGATAATTTTTATGTCTCCCTATTTATACTACCAAATTTACTATTATTACTTTTAGGTTTGTTTACTGGACTGTCTACAGAAATTATGTCGGGTTGTTCAAGTCCATTAGAAGGCGGAGGCGAAGCCGAGTCTTCTATGGACTTGAACAACGCCGACATATTCTGTAGACAGTACCATAACAAACCTAATAAGTGTTTGTTTTGTCGAGGACCAAAGACAGCACAGATGTGGCGAAAGTTAGCTTAGAATAAAAAAGACATAACGTCCGCCATGTGCCGTCTTATTTGCTACTCCGCCGTCTAAAGAAATTTAGACGTAATCCACGTTACGCGTTCCACCAATGACAGAGCGACTTTAGTCCGAAGGCAAAACAAATACTATATCCCTCTATCACTCTATTATACAGTAAGCCTATGTTTTTACACTTCTATATACTTTCTTATTTTGTAATGCCGAAAGGGCCCTAATTGAATAAAGAAATCTAGCTATTAACAGCTCTCAAAGTCATGTTGTTATTTCTTTGGGATGAAACAATATCCCCCATTTCCAATCTATCTAGCTTTTCCTTTAAAGTAAAGCTTACGGGTGTTGTTAGAATATGAAGTACAAAATAACAACTATCTTACCACAGCTCCCAGACGTTTTTACCCGTCCCTGCTTTTTCTTACCATAATTCTGAGGACAGCAAACCAGTTCTACAGTACTCTTTATGTCCTCTTACTATTAACGTTAAACAACTATAAGAGAGATGGCCAAGATATCAAGATCTTACATGTCTGTCACCAGATTCACAGCTGTTTCTGTTAGAAAACGAGCGAGGGTTCCTGTCCTATTATCGCGAGACTACGTCACTTGTACGTTCTATGCGCTTCTTACTATTGCTCATGACTGGTCCCTGGCTGCTGATTTATCACACAGGCAGCAGTCTCCACATTTACAATACGTCATAAAGTACACTACGGTCAGTCAATAAAGTACCCACTACTCAAAGTTCAATAAAGAGGTTCAAAAATCAGGAGTACATGCCATTATACAATGGTTTTACAAGTCTTATGTCCTGAAAATTGGACTCACTGTTATCCCGGCACATCAAACTATTACTCAATATTTACTGAAATAGTATTATACAACAACATCTATCCCAAACCAATACCTGTTATTTTACATATTCAATAATAACTATGCCTTAATACATTAATATCAAACTAATAACAATCTCAATTTCTCAATACGTTGTATCTATACTAATAAAAAATCTAAATAAGTTTACATCTTGACTAAAAACCCTGCAAACATCATTCATATAATACAGAGGGTTAGGCTGTTATTGTCTACACAATTTCGATACGATCACATATTCAAGTTCCGATTATCCGATATATGGATCTAATCAACATTGTAAGTTGTTTTATTTTATTTTTTTTCACTTTTTCTTCAAAAATCTACAGCAACATTCTTGTTTGAGTCCCATCAACGGGAAGAGAAAGCAAACAGATAAATAATAGCTGATGTCTTACATGAATACTTAATAATTAATAATTTCAAAGAGTTGTGTTTATCTTTTTTAAAAAAAAAGTAATGTTTTAATTTTCGGGCCCCAATTTGCCTAACCAATGTCTCCTGCAAGAATTGAAAACCGCTTCGAATTCTTACAGATCGTTGCCACTGGTGGTAAAAATAGCACGTCGATTAATTGTTGCTCGGTTCAAAGATCATATCATGACAATAGAGACTGCTGTCGAAAAAAAGATGTTTAAAGACAGTTTACCAAAACGGTCCCGTGCGCGGGTAATCGGTCTACTCCCCCATCGATAACTTCTGTTGCAAAGGAATTTCCGTTTTTATTGCTACGTTAATTTAATCCGGCGAGTAAGAGTTCCATTTAATTGATATCACTATTCCCTAATTTTGGAATTTAATATGACTTTTGCTGCACAAAACCCATTTTCTATAAATTCCTTATTTTTATTCTGATATGCAAATTTAAAATCACATAAAGAATTGCCCATTCCTTTCCAAATATCTACTTTTAAAATTTCAATTAGTAGTAACTAGCATTAAAGAAGATGTTTTTAAATATTTTTGCATATAAACACAACCCAAGTTTTACTCACAGTGACCTACAATATTCAATTTAATAATGAGGCAGTCTTGATATTTCCCCTACAAATTTTTCTTACAGAAAACTGCAGATCCCGACTTATCATGCTGGGTTCCTTGAACTTACACTCTTATACATGAGTCCTGACCATGAGGTCCTCTTAACAACATAGCCTGACTGTCATGTGGGCCTTCACTGACTTACACATGAGTCCCCTGACTTACATGTAGGTCCTGGACTACCATGAGTCCCCTGACTTACATGGGTCCCTGATTACACTAGGTCGACTATACAGAGGTCCCTGACTACATTGGCTGCTACATGAGGTTCCCTGACTTACATGTGCAGGGTCCTGACTACATAGGGTCCCGACTTACATGTCCGGGTCCCTGACTTACATGGCTGAGGGTCCCTGACTACCATCGAGTGTCCCTGACTTACATGTCGGGTTCCCTGACCTCATGATCCAACTGACTTATCGATCATCTGAGTCCTGACCTTACTACGTGGGTTCCCTGATATTACACGACTGATACATGAGTCCCTGACTTACCACTGACTTATATTGATCCCTGACATACATGGTGGTCCCTGCCCTACATGAGGTCTCCTCTTGGACGTTGATAATGAGGGTCCCTGACTACTTGAGGGTCCTGCTTCATGGGTCCCTGAACCTTACACTAATTTAGTACACGAGTCCTGACTTACACCGACGTCTGTGATTTGCCGATCGATCATGTACTTACAAGGGAGTCCCTTATATGCAGTGTCGCCTGATACTGATGCGGGTTCCTGTGACGGTGTTTTATACAGTGTGTCAATGATTTCTAATGCGAATCCGCGACTTACACGATGAGTGCCGACACTTACACGCGATCCCTGACTTAATATGAGTCCCTGACATATCAACAGGTCCACTGGACGTACATGTGAGTCCCTGACTTATACAAAAGTCCCTGGCTTATACAAGAGTCCACTGACTTACAACGAGTCCCTGACTTACACTGACTTATATGTGAGTCCCTGACTTATACGCAGATTCACAAAGACTGTATACTGAACTTACTAAGCGAGTCGCTGACTATCATGCGAGCCCTATTCCTTACTTATCACGCATCCTTACAAAGAGTCCTGACCGTACATGGTGGGTGATACCTAGAACAAGTAATCTTAGGCTTCCGAGTTTTGCCCTTTGCTTTTATAACAAACACTATGTACATGAATTTTTGACCTAATTTGCATCACGTCTGGATCTATTGTAAACAACTACGAAAGCTTACATATCGCTGAGCTAGTTTGAACTTTACAAGGTAGATACTTTTATCAGACATAGAAGGATACAAAATATATTGTAATTAACATTTTTTTACAGAGACAAATCATTGGCATTTAGGCCTTTCTTTGATGTTTGATTGATCACATGCCTAATCAATCGTACTTAGCAAGGCCTACATCCCGATGACATAAAAGACCGGTTTAAAATTTTAAAAATATAAGCAGCATGTTACAAATCAATTATTTTCCAAAATGGTATATAAAGATAGACAAAACTTGATCACATAGCAGTCATTATTCCAGAGTCATTATTCTAATGACTCATCTCT
>CAJDSM010057272.1:3234-14844 GCA_903981925.1 Ostrea lurida | reverse complement strand
TAAAGACAGGGGCTTGATGGAACATTTATTATATCCAACAATATATCTTCGTGTGTAAGGGTTTTTATGAAGTTTTGGAATCCAGTATAGGTACGGTAATTCATATTCGTCCATCCCATTGACTGGGATATTTAATGTGTTTAAAACTGAAGCATGATTTTGAAGAATTTTGTCTTCTGAAAGAGCAGTAGGAGAGTGATATGATATGTAACTAATGACCACTTGCGTACCTGAAGCTCGGGTAACTCCAGTTTATCTGTTGATCTTGAGATCACGAAAGCTGGACTTCACCCAAACTTAAGCCCAACTCACCTAAGCTATAGTTCACTTGCTAACGCCTCACTCAATGATTGCTCACACGAACACAGCTTAAATCGGACTTGTGGTTATTGTTGAAGACTGTCCGGAAAGAAGAAAAACTCGTCATTTACATACGTAGGGAAAAAGTGTTGATGGTACTTGTCAATAAGAGGAAATCCTTGATAAAATCTAAACTGAATGATCTTTGCGAGGAACAGGTTTTTAACTATCTATTTATATGTGAACCATCATCCTATTGAACCGTTTTACTGAACGCAGCAAAGGGAGTGCATTTGTCAAGTTATGTTTTAACGTGACGTAAAAATGTTTTGGGCCACACCATTAATAAATTGGGGGGGGGCGGTTGCATGATGACAAATTTTTAAACAAAAAAAGCCGGTATCAATCGCCAATATTTACATAAAATATAAAAAATCGAGTAACAGCAATAAATTTCCTAAGCCAGTTCACGCCCCCCCCCAATTATAGTAATTTTGAGAAATAATTTTACTGCAAGCTTCGACAAACAAACAACAACAAATTGTGCCACACGAGAAATAAACATATTCTGTTGACCCCCACCCCCTTTCCTATTTTGTAAGTTAACTGACCGGTCACTAATAAAATGCAATAAAATACAGGGATTTTTTTCAAAAGACAAAATAATAGAGGGGAGTTATCGTTACACGCAGCCTGATCAATATGTTAGTTCAGTTTAAGGCAAGACAATTAAAGAAAAACAGGCTTCCCTGGAATTCAAATGGTAGAAGTATCATAAAGAAAATTGCTCTCTGGATTGGTAAAACATTCATTCGGCTCTCGTTGTATTAAAAATAGCGTTAACAATATGGATGTTTGACCTGCTTCGCCGTAACTCCAAGACAAAGAGTAAACTCTGTTAGAAACAATGGTAAAGAGTTCAAGTGGACAAGGGAAAATAAGACAATATAATGCAAGAGGGGGGGGGGGGTAATTTGATTAGCAAATAAGGTAAGGAATCTTGGAGGGATACGCTAGTTCTGTATAATAGAGTGGAAAATCATAATCGTCAGGTAACTGGAGGTTATGATTGTCTCCCTCTTAATTGATACAGGTGAGTCTCTAAGCGTATCAATACGCGTATTTTAAATTTAAATTTTATTTGTTTGAGGGTCAGTAAATAATTTATTTTATAGAATTTTCAGTAATATTTTATTTCAGAATTTTATGTAAAAACAAGTTATGTTGTAATGTTGTATATAAATCATATACGGTACCAATTTTTATGCACAGATGCGCATTCGAAAAATTTGTCTCTTCAGTGATGCTCAAACGAAATGTTGGAAATTCAGAACATGAAAGTAAACTTTATAAAGTGATCAATATAGTGTCCAAAAGATTGGGGCCAAAACTTGAAGGATCAGAGCTATGCTGAGGGAGATCATCCTTAATTTTGATATGAATTTTTAATTTTACCACTGCAATTAATTGTTAATTGTTAATTTTAATTTCATTGTAAATCAATGTTATTATTTCCATGTTTATATAATAATAAAGTGGTAACTGGAGTGTATGATTGTCTCCCTCTTAATTGATAACAGGACGGGAATAAGTACAGGACCATCCCCGACTGTGGGGCATCAACGAATCAGTAAAATCGATTCGACTTCTAGTAAAGGATTATAGTCCTCTCTCATAAGTGGATTTCATTTGCGTACTGACTTGTTCTTTATCAGCCGTAAAACAAATCTTCATCAAACTATCTTAATGACACAAAACTGAAGTCATTAGGGCTGATAATAAGAATGTTCAGCACGTGAGTATCACATTTGTTGGATTTCGAGACAATACACACCAAATAAGATCAAGTGGTGATCCGGCCTAACAGAGCGTTAGGGATATCGTAACACCTCTCACACAGCCAGGGTGCGAGATTTAAAAAGACACTATTCCCCCGTTAAAAGATACCTTCTTTCTTGTTACGATAGAAGCGTAAAATCCTGTATTTGAAAGATTGAAATGAATGCTCCAATGCTAAAATTTAACTTTTTTGTTCCAGTATTGTAAAATTTAAAGCGTTAAACCATATTGGTTTTATCTATTCCGTCCAAATAACCATCCATCTTAAATCAAATCTCGACTTAAACCTGCTATACCCCTGGTTCAGAGATGAATTCAAATAATGAACCATATTCAGGAAATTGACACAGGTAAGCAAGCGAAACAAAAAAACTGAGGCCATGCTTAAGCTAGGATCATCTTGAAGTCGATATTAATCCGACGAACGCAAGTGGCCATAATTGTTGGCTGACGTAAGGCAAAAGTGAGCGAAGAGTGACATCGTGTGTGTTTGGTCTTTGATATGAACGATGCCCTTGACTTCGTTCACGTCTTTGTGGATTTGGAAAAAGTCTCATCACATCCACTTACTTCGTATTGAACTAGTCAAATTTCGTACATTTTGTACATTATCATTGCATCCATATGGAAATGCAGTGCCCAGAGTCTTGATCCAGTGATCTTCTCGTTGTCTACAAAAAGGGGCACTTAAAGGTCACATAATCCCTTTATCATTTCTGAAGATCGTATGTCTCTATGAGACCTGGTTCTGGAGTAATATGAACTTTCTTTTCCAATTAAGGACACTTGACCTTGATACAAGTTTATAAGTCCTGTTATCCTCTTGTCATTTCTGAAGATCCCATGTCTCTATCAGCTCTCTTTCTAAAGTTACACCAGTGTTTATGTTCAAGGCTATAGGTCACGGTCACTGTAATCATTTGACCCTGATACCAATTTGAGGGTCCTAACATCCTTTCATCATTTCTGAAGGTCCCATGTCTCTATCAGACCTGGTTTTAAAGTAATATGAATTTTCTTTTCCAAGGTCATAAATCAAGGCCACTGGGGTCACTTGACCTTGATATAAGTATATAGGCCCTGCTATCCTCTGATTATTTCTGAAGATTCCATGTCTTTCTCAAATATACCAGTTTTTATTTTCAAGGTTAAAGGTCAAGGTCAATGGAGGCACTTGACCTTGATACCAATTTAAAGATCCCACGTCCTTTCATCATTTCTGAATATCTCATGTCATGTCTCTATCAGACCTTGTTCTGAAGAAATACCTATATATTTTCTTATCCAAGGCCCAGGTCACTGGAGTCACTTGACCTTGATACAAGTTTATTTATCCTGTTATTTTCTTATCATTTCTGAAGATCAACTCTCTTTCTAAAGTTATACCAGTTTTTATGTTCAAGGTTAAAGGCCAAGGTCACGGAAGACGCTTGACCTTGACACTAATTTATCCGTCCCATCATCCCCTTTTTATTTCTGAGCACCACATGGCTCTATCTATCATATTATCAAGTTACATCAGATGAATTTAGGAATTATTTTTTCTCCATAGGGTTCTATCTGAAAACATTTGATCCCCCAGAATATACCCTAACCCTCTATCTTAAAACAAAAGCATCTCTGCACATCTTCATACACTGGTCTTTCATATCCTGAAATATCTAAGACTTTCATCAGCAGGTTACGGAGAAAAGTGTCGGACAGTTTTAGGCAGGAGAAAGAGGCAACAGAAGATGAAGAAGAAGAACCGATCAAAATGAATAAGTCTCCAAACTTCGTTTGGGAGACTTAAATATACACCCTATCACTACAGAAAGTTATTTTCTCTGCGTTTTTGCACAATCTCGCATGTCTTGATGCTCTAACTATGCAAGTTTTAGTACAATGCTTTTAAATCAGAGCTATTATTTTACAGTTTGTCCTTTAGCCAATTCAAATTAAGAGCAAGGTGCGGTTTTGGTCAACATCTGGCCAGTGAAGAAAATTCACCAAAATACTAAATCTAGTATTTCAGAATATATCATTTATGAATATAATCATTGTCCAATAAAATATCTGCATGTCAAATTAATTTTTCCTTATTTTAGAGGGGCAGAATTTGGCCAAAACAGTAAATACCGTTGTAAGTCGGTACAACTT
The DNA here is from genome assembly GCA_903981925.1 of Ostrea lurida. Taxonomy (NCBI): domain Eukaryota; kingdom Metazoa; phylum Mollusca; class Bivalvia; order Ostreida; family Ostreidae; genus Ostrea; species Ostrea lurida. The sequence continues at coordinate 10,566 of CAJDSM010057272.1, read as the reverse complement.
TTTGCCAGAATCGGTTGACAATTCAAAATCCAATTTACATTGATTTTGCCCCTGTTTAAAAAATGTTTTGGTAAATGATGCCGGTATTTAGTTGTCCTTTCTCAAATATCATGTCAATTCCCTTATTTTTTACCGGTGTCCCATAATGATTTTTATATTTCTATGTCCAGACTACATGTAATTTATCTGGACAATGATCGTGATAATCGTCGGAGTTGTTTTAAAAATTGGTACATTTCGCCGACTAGAAAAATCCTGATCTCCCTAAAACTCACCTATAAATCGGACATTGACTTTCGACCAAAATTTTATTTCCAAATAACCGACTTATAGGCAAGTGCTGCAAGTTCGTAGTAAGAAAAACCCAACTTAGTGTACTCAATTTAGGCCTTACATCAGTTCATTTTGGGATGTAGCGACCATCCCTTTGTGCCACCAAGACAGATTTATCAATATGTCACAATTTAAATGAAAACGAAATCAAACATTCTTCTGCATATACTGTATGGAGAATACATGACCGAATTGATTGAATGTATGAACAAGTGAAGATATTGAACAGTAGTAAATTTCATGAATTCAATTAATTGCCATGGAAGCATACACAATTCTACACAAACAATCGCCATTTTAGATACAAAATCTCTTAAATTTCAAACAAACTTATTCTAGGAGAAAAATGCAAGCTTTTCAACCAAAAGTTAATGCCACCAGATATGGTTTGAATTCGTTCCGTTACGAGGCACCACGGATCTGGAACAGCCTGCCAAATGAAATCAGACAAGCGGATAACTATAAACTCTTTGGCAGATGGGAACACCCTTTTTAAAAAAGAGGACGAAACTGCGTCTGATGTGTTTCGTCCAAAGATATGCCAGTTGTGTATTAAGCCGTTTCACACACTAACGAGACCTGGTAGACGTCACGTTTCACATCCATTAGAGCAGTTGGTAGCGACCATGGCTCTGACACCGTGATCTTGGGTCCCTTGGTGATTTGCCACCTCTTTCAGCCCGATTGATTATAAGTTTCTAACAGCTCAATCCTGCCTCGGTTTGAAGCCCTGAATCTATCAGCTTTTTTGTTCACCTGATCTGCCATGCTCATGCAGCTTTCAGCTGAATAATGCTGCTCATGCTTCCTCAGTTATACAGTATGTAAAGGCAAAAATGATACGAACAGTTGATTTCGGACTCTTCGTTAAGTCCCAAATAGAATTCACAAAAACAAGAGCTTGGGCAAACACGGACCTGGGCACACCAGAGTGGGATCAGTGCCTTTAGGAGATATAGCTATTCCCTGGTTGACCGGTTTACACCCGCCGATGAGGCCCCATGTCCTTTAATCAGAGGGTAACGGAGCATGCGCAGAAGTACTAGCAATCCGTTCCAAATCAGTTTGGATGGAGAAACGGAGCTCAACGCTAACAGTTCTAGTTGAAACACCGATCAGACAGTGCTAGATTTCACCCCCCAATGGCAGGCCCATTACTGACGGAGCCAAATCGTGCTATATTCATTCTTTAGTTTAGCTGTGTCTATGGGCCCATAGCATTCAGAAATGGTGCAACATGGTTGTTGAACCGTGCTTGTGTTATTTACACGTTGCGTATATATCTTCTATCAACATTTCTGCTTGTTTTTTCTTTGATTTATGTGCCAGGCGATCCTTTCCGACACTAGTCAGTTTCGACATTCACCTTGGTTCAGTCTAGATTCGTACCAAGCAAACATATACACATATCCGCTGAAGTTGGTACAGCCGTTTCAAGCGGAGTGACCCGATTGCGTGTCTTCACCATTCCTCATGAAAGTGTGAAGTTTAGCAGCCGGTTACTGCAGACAACTTGGTAGAATGCTCAGCGAAGATGACCGCTGCGTGGAGCGTTCTTGAGACCTAGGCCAACCTTAAACGTTTCGTTGAGTGTTTTTGTATGGTCTGAATGTCGTAGTCCTTAGATAGGCATCTTCACCCTTTTACCCGACGTACTTTGATCACTGTGTCATCGTTACTCTTGGTATTGTGGCCCTTTGGCTAACCAACTAGATTCAATAGAGAGGCTATGGGAACTACTTGAACAGAACTAAAGCTTAAAAATACGACCGAGCCACTTAAAACCCGTCCTGAGACAGGAAAAGAAAATCTAAAATTTTCGAAAGCAATATAAACCTGACGCAACCGACAAAAACTCATGTGGGTTGTAATGTGGACCTTTTCTGCCAAGCTGAACAACACAGAGAGATCCCTCCCAGGGTCTTCAGACAGGCATACCATGGTCTCGCCCAAGTTAGAGTTGTCCCTATGCTATGTACTTTATCCAGCTCTGCAATTCGCTGACACTGTTCATTACTTATTGGCAGGCTGTGTTCCAGGGATCGGGTCGGTGCCCTTGCTGTAACGGAACGAATTGGCAACTGCCATAAATCTCCCTGGTGGCAGTTAGAATAGTTCTTGCATTTGCGCTCGGTTTGCAGAAGCCTGTTAGCATGTTTTGCTACCACGCTGGAAGATAATTACGGAACAGTTATAGATTGTTGTAGTAGTAACTAGTGACTCTTAAGACGGGAAGGTGTGTATTACTGATATTCAATGTGACAGTCACAGTGGCGTATTTGTCGGCGATGTGATGTGTTCAATGAGTCAATTATGCTTCCTAAATCGGCCAATGTTAATCGCATTCATGAAGAGTTTACTACTGTTGCAATTATAGTGGGACTCAGCTGTATATGACTATGCGATACCAATCAATATGTCGTGGTTCATAGTCTCATTCGTCCATAAAACATATCGGTGTTCCTAGTGCGAGTGATCGAGAACTGGCTATTGGATTTCGTTCCTTCATTTAAAATTGTGCAGGTGCTAGTGGAGTTAAAATCTGTCTTTGGTTTATCGTTCGAGCAAAGGAGCACGAACACTCTATGAACATGAAACTGATTAAGGCCTAAATTGAGTACAGTTGGCTTAAGTTGGGTGGTTTGTTCTTACTCACGAACTGCACTCGACACATTATTGCCATAAAGTCGGTATTTGGAACCTAAATATCTTTGCAGGAAGCGATTTGTCTACGAGCTCATAGAATAGTGAGTGGAAGCTTTTTTGTAGGCGATAGCATCAGGATATTTTTGCAGATGTCCCGGCGAAAACTGGTACCCTAAAGTGCAGTGACATTTGCGCTTAGATTCAGCGGTTCCGATTCGAATATAATAATCTACACAATCTACGTGAGCTCAGTATTAGTAACTAGGTGAACGTGGGACAAAGGAGACAGATAATCGCATGAACTATATGATACATTATGGGAATCACCGGTAAAAAATTAAGGGATGGCTAAATTGATTTTGCACACTCTCGATAATGTGATCAAGAGGACAAGCTAAGTACCTCGAGGCATCATATCATACCAATTGGTGGCAACAACACTTTTTAAATAAACGCAAACAAATCTAATAGTCATCTATAAAAGTGCAACGTAAACAGCTCTCGGTAACCCCCTGTTGGTTTAGAAAATTGGTGGTTCAACCGAGTAGCGTTGTGCACAGAAATGCGCTGACGCCGACCTATGAGCGTAGTCAACCGCCGTAAATCTAGCTGTTTTTGGGCAAATTTTCTTGAGCCCCTCTACAACAGTCAACGAAGGCGTGGAGTGGCAGTGTGTGGGAGTGTCGAGACATGCCGGGATTAGTAGTCTGTATGCGCGATTTCGCAGAGTATCTCTCTTCTAGGGACTATGTAGTGATATATTCATAGAAAATCTCCATACTATTATTCTCTGGTGTAACGCAGATACTAAAGGATCTTAATGAGTCTGGTTGTGGGTAGTAGTGTAATAGCTTTCCGTTGTTCAGCTGCGATGTAGCGATCCAAAACCGCGAACCTATGCGCTGCTATCTTATCCAGAGTACTTTCTTGATATATAGGCTAACTTATGAATTGAAAAACCAGTGATAATAGGTGAAGGCATACATGCCATAGCTTCTGATTTAAATAGCCCAATTGCTAATCCTTATCAAGCTTAGCATAGTTATTATTGCATCAAAGACATTGCTGAGTAGTTTGGATTGCCACATGAGACGTGGCCACTAGTATTAGGAATTATTGAATGTTATAACTTTCTGTACTGAGATGAGTTGGCACGAATGGCTGAGGGTGTCTATTTATTTGAAAGTCTCCCAAAGCTAAGTGTGGTTAGCAGGTTAAAGATTGAGTACGGCTTATTACATCTTGGTATTTCCGCGTTTTCTATCTTTTCTGTACCGATCTTCTAGTACCCTATGCAGAATGGCAAAAATCAATACTTTATTTTTAAGCGATTGCTTCCTCGCCCAATCGTCTCATAAACGAATAAACGACAAAAAAGTGATCAACTGGAAGGTGCCCGATGAACATTTATTGTCAACAATGACAAGAGCGGGCGAAGAGCCGATGCTTGCATAATCTGGGCAGTTCCGGGTTTTGCCTGTTATGGTCGGATTCTAAGAATTAAAACTGATGGTTTGCTGTAGGTACTTGCGGTCAATGTTTGTCGGGGCGGGGACGAAATCAGGATAATAAGGTGAACAAGGAGTAAGTACCTTCAGCCAATCAAATCGCTGGTAAAAGACACTCAATGAGAATCGCGACGAAGATTTATTATGGTGACTCTTAAATGTACCCCTAATTTAGAGATCCATGCGTCACGCTTCATTTCGCGGCCTTTTTTAATTAGACAGCTAGAAGTGAGGTTTAGGAGGCTTGAGTTATCTAAAGATGAACAAACCACAGCTCCCCCAAACCTTTGTAAACCAAGTTAAATTCACGACCTAGTGGCAAGAACTATGAGCAAATGGATGATCAGATGAATGTGTAATTGGTTAGTTTTCCTCCGGAACTGTCGGAACTCTTGAGAATAATATCAAATGCGAGTGAGGTAGCCACCAATCGGTTGAGAGCTCTGCAGAGTTTAGGAAAGGCAGATTATCCCCAGGCTCTGTTGTCACAATTGACCCCCGCATGGCGCGGCAACTTCATAAAAAGCGGTTTTAGATTATGATTGACTCGATGCGTTTTGTTTTTGGCTTGCAGTATTGAGTGATTTAATCGCAAAAGCAGCAATCAAAGTAATAACACTCTAATTTTCTCGAGAGAATATTCTATGAATCAACTGCTGCATAGTGATGTGTATTTAGGCCAAGAGATATACTCGTGTGGCATATTTTCATCTATCAAGTATTTATAGAGGTATGTTAATTGTCTAGAGGGCCCTCCCCATAAGTCATGCTGAACTGTGCTATTCTCTATATATTACATCATTTTATAGCCCACTGGCGCGGTAGTTAACCCTCTCTTTCGTCTTAAAGTTATGTGTCAAAATTGCTGAGACCTTGTTCAGAATGTTACCTTGTAGGATAAATGATATAATCGAATAGGAAACGCGATCTACATAATCAGTTTCTATTCAATAGCTTTCCTTAACATATTCATACATATTTCTGAAACTCTTTTATTCAGACTCTTATACAGATACGGTGCATTTATTTGAGTTAAACCCCTTCCAACAATTTCACTTGTAACACACGTAAACCCAGCTTCCCCCTTCAGATTCCACCTATGCACACCTTTAGACCACCAATCTATCAGAGTGAGATAGAATCTCTGGAGCGAGCCGCCGCAGAGAGATCGAGCCAGATACTAGTTAGTTTAGCGAGCACAGAAAGTCCCAAACTAACAATATCAATGTTGTATATGAAAATATTGATTATTTTAAGATTAAATTAATATAGATGAATTTCTAAGAGTATTTCATGTTTTGGTATAGTATAGTGAGAGATCAATAAGCTTTATACCGTACTCACCGTATACTCATCATAAAATGGAAGTAAATTTATTCTTCTAGTATCTATTTAGTACTTCTAAAATTCTTTTTATATGTGTATACTTTGTGGATGGTCTATAGATACTAACTCTGTTCATGCCTATCGCGTTACATCATAATAAGAATTTCTGGAATTCAATTAGCCCCGCGCCAGGTTTTTTTTTTTGGAACATGGGCGGGGGCGGATGGGTAATGTTTTGTTATAATAATTTTGGGGTTTACAAAATAGTAAAAATTAAAATATATCAAACCCGTCCGTTGAACTTATTTTTGTATACCTATCGAGATTGTTGTGACCTGTTATTGTCCTGTGACTTTCTGTCCGCTTATCCTTGGTATGTTTTTGCGTAAGACTTAAGTTTTTATCCAGTCAATGGAAAAGTTTATTTTTAAAATCAGTTACAAATTGTTTGTATTTTGGGATCGTATCTTTCTAACAATGAATTACTCTGATCTTTGCCATAGATGTTCGCGCTCAGTTTATCGCATTTAGGTATTTCGGACTTATGAGTATTGCCAATTTATATAACTAAGATTATGTATGTTTTCGAGTCGATAAGTATAATTTTCCTTTAGAAATAAGTGCTATCACATCAAATCCCCGTTAAAATTCATAAATAACCCTTACGAGCCGATTGTTACGCACTGTCACATGTAGAGTAGTATTACCACAGAGTAAAAAAAGGAGAGGAAATACTTGTAACGGACAAGACCGGAAATATTAACAGAGTAGGAACTCGTAGACGTTCAAACTGACGTATAGGTAAACCCCCATTATTTTGTGTACATAACATATCATGCACATGGTCACAGGTAGAAATCGTTAAGGGACAAGAGGATAAGGCATGAGAAAATCGCGGAGACGTAACACTAAGCTAGTAACTCTTTATAAGGTTAATTCTTTCGTATTTGATAAGATTCACGCAAGAGTATAACCTTTTTACTCGTGAAACTGGTTTCTGCGTCTAATTGCCGATTTGATTTGTCAACACTTTAGTAGCTCATTCAGATAATAAGCATCAGGCGCAGTGATGCATTCGGGCAGAGTACCCGAGTCAAAGTTCTACCACTTGGATATATTCGGCTTCATATTTACTAAAGAACACTTAGTATAAAATAAGAGGCCAGAGTGGTTTTTTTTTTTTTTTTTATATTCTATAGATACCAAACACTTGATTCTATGAGGGAAAAGGCCTAGAAGACAGATAATAAAACTTTACATAATTATTCGAATGGTGGAATCCGGATAATAAGCTATCAATTCGCTAGTGCCGAAGACAAGAGTCTTAGGTCATTCGAGAGCTATTCTACACAGAACCCGTCGCTTAATAGAACACGTAGCGAAAAAACAAACATTATATCGACGGACTTTCTAACTCGGGAAAAGGAAGGATATAGAAAAGAAACAAAAAAATTCAAGACCCACTTGGAATATATAAAAATTACACAACGAACCTTAAGATGAATTAAATTCATCAGCA
>CAJDSM010057262.1:8816-20307 GCA_903981925.1 Ostrea lurida | reverse complement strand
TGACTTTGATTAACAAAACAACTAATGTGTTGTTAATTACCTGAATAGTGCTGACAAAAACAAATTTATTCCCCTTGCGGTTTTAAAACGCATTGACCAATATCGGAAAGTAGGAAATCGCTGTTTATTCGCGAAGATACAATCCCCGAATAAAGGTAAAATTTTATGAAATTACATGAAAATTTGAATAAAGTTTAAACTTAAATAAATATTACTGTAATAAAACAATAAGTAAGAGTTTTATTATTGCCTTCAGATTAAAGCGGGCATGGACACGTTTTGAGCTTAAATGTGAGGTTTTAGATTTTCATTTCTAATGTTACAAATGCTCACCTTATGGTATTTCTAGATGCGTCAGCAAAAATTTTGAACGTCAATTTTGTTGAGTTTCAAGTGAGATGGAGCACCTTAAAATTCTTTACAAGGTAAAACAAGGCTCGAGCCTTGTTTACATTACATAAGAATGCTTACAGAAAATACCATTGTTAAAAACAAATTAGATGTAGAAACAATTGAATAGAAACATATTTAATTGTGTTCAGAATGAACTTGAATTTGAAAAAAAATCTGCTTTAAATGGAACGTATAACGTAGCATATTCAATATCTTATTAGGTAAACAAAAACATGGATCGAGGCTTGTTTACATAGCAAAGAATTGTAAATGCTGTTTCTCACTTATAACTCAACAAATGACGCTTCAAATTTTTACTGATCATTTAGATATACCCTAAGTGAGCATGTGTAAACATTAAAATTTGAAAATCTAAAATCTAAACACTTTTACCTTGAACGCTGGTCCCATGCCCCTTTAAAATGATTACTATGCACGTGTTCATGATCCATCATCTATCTCACAGCTTTATACTTCAGCAAAGATCTTATTCTTCCAGTCACATGTATGTAATAGAGTCATTAAAACATTATTCCAATATTGTACATGAAGTTTACAAAGATATTTCATTAAACTTGTACGTAAGGACAAACCAAGGATTGTGTGCATTTGAAATATAATGCAAGAGACGTTCCGATTGATTGAAACAATGTGATATTGTTTTTTTTTCAATGGTGTGGGCCTCATCTCCACGAAACAGTAATTTTTGCAGTCTGATCCACCGAATTTGATGCCGAGCGAATTTTAATGAAACCACTTAGTATCAGGATACAAGGGGGGGGGGGAGGGGGTGGGTCTCATCTTGTACTGTCATTCTCCCTTTATTATTTTACCATATTCACTTTCTGATTGCTATGATACTTCGCTTATCTTTGATTGACCCGTCTTGATTTTTCAGCGCTGATATGTAATTTAAAGTTATATTATAGCATGTACAATTTTTTAATGCTATAAACTGTACTAGTATGTATTTCTGCATAAAGAATTATACATTCAAGTTTTAAAAGGGATAGTCAGCCCCTATGACGATGTTATGTATTCCCCCGTTAAAGATGAGGGGGCGGTTATACTAATATTGTGAGTTGGAATTAACAGGTTGTCATTTTTTCTAAGGTTAAATCGAGGAATCCCAACGCACTTGCAGATTGCCTATGTTATCCAATCTCAGCAACACACCCACTCATGCAGTCACTTCAGCTGAGGATACAACGGAATAGTTCCGATAACAAGTGCCCATCGTTGAGAATTGACTGGTCGAAAATATTTAGAACGGATAGTTGAGGGCTGTTGAGAAGACCAGGAGCTGCAGCAACAAAAATCTCTCGGCATCCAGGTCTGTAACTGGCAAAATGGGAACGAATGCTGAGGCTGGGCGCGGAGCAGTTCACATGGCTACAGAAACGGAAGAAAACAAAACAGATCCCAATTATATCGAAAAGGGAAAGTGGAGGGGGGAAAGTCACATAGGGTGAATCGGGTCGCGTCCTCTCAACTCCGGTCCATATGATTTGAGGCTTATCCCTGATTCTAGTTCTCACGATCCTGGATGTTCATGTCTCATGTGTGTATACAGTGGACCAATCCATGAAAATGACGAAAGACTTATTTTCTTGAAGACATCCTACATGAAAGACATTTGTATTGTGTTGGTTACGAAAAACGAGCGCTTAAATCCGTTACCGTGAAAGTTTCTCCAACGCGACCAAGCACTTAGAGTGGATTATCACTCCGATGAAAGTCCAGAAAGTTTCCGCGTTAACTCCCAAACACGTCAAAAGGAAAGCCAAAAGAAAGAAATACGCCGAAAGAAGTCCAATAAGAATTCTCTGAAAACTATTTTGCGGCATTACAAGTCAAAGAGGGATGCAGAATCATAACGATAAGCCATATGCTCGTGTTTTTGATATTCTCCAATGAAGATTTGTGAAGAAACGAACGCTGCAATTTACATACAGTGAAAGAATCTGCTGTGCAAGTAGTTAGATAATATCGATCGTTGTAATTTGTACCCCTGTTGTTATATGCTATTTATGAGCTTAGTCGCAATCTAATTTGTCAAGGATAACTTTAATGAAATCAACCCTAAGTATCCGATTATGATTTTATTAGTTTATTTTGTATGTGTTATTCCAAGTCAATGGCGAGACTCGCTTTATCTGCGCGAATACCTATAAAGCTGTGGTGCACATAACGGAGTAGCTTGTCCCTTTTAAGTTTACCCACTATTACAAATGCCTATAATTAGCCGCATTACTTGAATACTTAATTACCCACAGCACTGAAATACTTAATTTCATACAACCACATTACTGAAAATACTTAATTACTCCACATACTGAAATATCTAATAATTATCCACATTACTGAAATACTTAATCATCCACATACTGAAATAGCTTAATTATACCACATTACTGAAATAACTTAATCATCCACAATTACTGATAATACTTAATTACCACATTACCAGGAAATAACTTAATTATCCACATTACTGATATTACTAATCATCCACATTTACTGAAATATTATTACCCACATACTGATTAATACTTAATTATCCACATTACTGAAATACCTAATCAATCCACATTACTGGAACATTATATCTTTTAATTACCCACATTATCAGCAAATATCATGAATTATTCCACATTACGAAAATACTTAATCATCCACTTTACTGAACACTTATATCTTAATGTACCCACGAGTTACTGAAATTACTTAATCATCTCATCATTACTGAAATACTTAATATCCCACATATTACTGAAATACTTCAATTATCCTACATTACTTCGAAATATATGTGGAGAGGGTTGGTTATGGCTTGACGAAATGTCCGTGTACAAACCAAACAAGGAAAGAACCTAGGAGGAAGCGTTTATTAGATCTGGAGTAGTGTATTACACTGTGTTCTGCTTTCGCGAAAATTAAAAATATACTAATGAATATAGATGATATCCACAGTGTGTTGTCTTTCATGAGCAGTTCTGTTCTTTAAATATAAATGGGATTTACCATGCCAGGTCGCCACATGAAGCGAAGAGAGATGAGCAGAGATTGATTGTAGTGGAGTTATGTCAAGGTTGGTTGACCGTTAACCTCAGAAATTTCCATTGGGCAGTTTGCACAAGACTAAGAGCAAGTGTGGGTGTGGAGTTTCTATCGTCAGGGCCCACAGTTGGTGCAGTGATGATCTGGTAGGGGCGTCCATGGGGGGGATGGCGGGCGAATCTGAAGGTCCTTTGGAAGCTCGAGAAACTTTTTAGCATTTTCATATGCGGTCGGGGATCTGGTTTAGGTCTCCTCAGTTGCGGATCCTACTTAAACAGCTGTACTTAGAAGTACGTTGACATTTTTTTCAAATTCCATATATACAATTTAACGCCTTTAGTATTCACTATGTTTATATTTTAGCTATAACTAATAAAATATATATGAAAATATTTTGTTTCTTTTCGCGCATTGGTTTAAGGAATATTTCAATTTCATAGTTTCAAGTTTCAGTTTACCTGCTTGACCCCAAATCCGATCAATATATGTAATTCCACAACATGGTACGTAGCCGCATTCTTCGCCAAGCAATGTACTGTCATCTCCCCCTTTGGGCAGTAGTTTAGTGTCGCGACTGAATTGCCATATCTATGGACAACGGAAACACATCGATACCGGTGAACAATTGTATGGTTTTTTTTTTTATTTAGTGTTTACATAACTTGTGTGCGAGCTTAATTATCAATCTTTATCTCTTCTCTAGGGCGTAAAATCGCCGTCATTAAAGATCTGCCTTTCTGTATCTTAACGAATTCTACTTTGTGTTTTATGTCTCATGCTCACCAATCTTTGCGCATTTGTTCACGTTCTATTCCAGCACATTCCACAGATTACACTGCCCTCTTGTCCATCACTGTGGGGGGTGCGACACATCAATCATAATCTCTAGTAACTGGCAAAAACAGCTATTCCGAATCTTTGTCCAATATAAATTAGATACCGTCTTTGTTTTATGGGCAAAATTTACAGTTGGCAAAGATAGGACTTTCACCAAAGTCGAAACATGGGTGCAATATTGAAATTGCGTGATGCCCGCTCTGGGATAAAGTCCCAAAGCACGATTATTTTGAAGGCTTTAGTCTGCCAAGGGGGAGATTGACAGTAAGTGAATCGGACACTGGCTTTGCGAAGATGACCAGTAAGCGGAATCGGACACTTGTCTTTGTGCGAAGATTCTGGTACTACTACACACCCATCGCTATTAGATCAGTTAAGGTGGCCATAAAGCAGTTGAATTAAAGGAATTTAGTTATGAGTATTATCTAAGGATCCGTGAATTGGGAGCGTGGTTTCAAATGTGTGAATTTCGACTAATTTTAAGATGCTTGGGGTAGATCAGGTGTAAAATCTACCACTCGGCGCCCCATTGTGTTCAGGAGAGTGAAAAATTAGTCCGATTGCAAATTATATTGTACAGGTGGTATGGCTTCTTACATGGTAATTTGACATCGTTGATTAGAAAATTAAATAACCCAGTACAATTTTATGAACAGCGATTTTTTCCATGCGCTACCCGCGTGAGTCTCATGCCAAAAGATAAGTTTACCGGAAAAAGTGTATTGATCGCTCACGATCGTGGACAACAGGAAAATCTTCTATCAGAAACACCAAACTTCGTTGAACATTTGAATTCGTGGTTGCGGTCATCAACGAAATCCACGAAAATATGCTAGTATACGGTCCGTTTAAAGCAGATTTTTGAAATCAAAAATTCATTCTGAACACAATTAAAAAAGTTTCTAGCGTTTCTCATATCTTGTTTTATCTTCTGTAAAGCAATCTTTATATAGCACGAGCCTTGTTTACATAACAAAGGATTGTAAGTGTTTTATCTTGTAACTGAACAACTGACATTCAAATTTTTGCTACCATTAAAAATAACTTGCCTAAACATTTTAAACATTAATTATGCAAAAATAAAATTTAGCTCAAAATGTGTCCATGTCCCTTTAAAACAACATCCAAGAGATTTTTTTTTACTGATTTCTAAAAATTATTAAAAATGTGAGCGCTCCTTTTCAAACTTGATAAACTGAAGAGAAAAAAAAAATGAACATACCTTGCATTGCATACATTATGTATACCAAGTAAATCTACCAGCGTGTATCTATGATTTAACATCGATAAGATCATTTTCACAAATACACCAAGCGTCCTAAGCGTGACACCAATATCCGATTGGTCCGTTTTCTGTTTTGATTACCTTAGGGGCAATCAGGTAACAATTGTGTCGATTAGCCCTTCACCTTTATTATGGTAGTAGGTTTTTATAAACAAATTACATTGAATAAAGTACAATTACGACAATGAGTTAAAGCAATTAGACATATGTTTACACGTCTGTTCACCTCAATGAACTGCAGCATATGTATTCATGCATGATTTGAATGATTTCATTTTTTTTTTTTTTTATGATAATTGTATATATATTTGGCACAATGATAGAAAAAGTATGTAAGTGAATAGTTTATCATAGTGAGTGACTGACATGTGTAATACTAATACATTTACAATACACTGTATTTGTATTTCATTACAATATATTACAACATATAATTTTACACCCGGCCCAACGGACATATATATATATGTGTCCCTTTAAGCAATCAACACAATAAACATTTTCTGCACATGTACAGTCAGTCATTATTAAAAATAATTGAATTATATGACTTTCTTTGAGTATTTTTGTCTGGTGTTATAAGAACTATGAATAAATTTTGCAGTTTGTCTTGGAAAATTATAAACAATATTAAAAAATACAGTCATCAATCTCATTTAAATTTTTGGATTGATGATAAATGTTTTAGCGGGATAGTGAAAACAAAACTTTAATATACAGATAATTTGCAAACTTTTTGATAATCATTGAACTGTAACTTCATGTTCAATATTATTATTCGTATCACATAGTAATATCAAGAGTGTTTCATGTGATACATATAGAATAAAAGGGGGTGTGGGGGTGAAATCCTTGATATATATTAGGATCCTTTTCTCTCATTAGATATAGAAGATGCTTTTATTTATTTCAGATCTTTCAGTTTCCTGGTGACGCGATCGAGATAATTGCTTTTATTTGTGTGTTTCAAAATTCAATAAATCAAATAATCTTATCCAATTTTTAATAGAAATACTAAATTTGAAGAAACATAATGTCCCTTGACTTGAATAAACGTCCATGCAGGAGACAGTATCGAGGGCCTTTTCTTACTCTTTTGTTTATTTATTAGAATTCCTGCTACACTGTCATTTCAATTTTGTTCAAAATCTAATCTTGGATTTCCTTTTGAAGACTATATCTTCTATTTTTGTCATCTTTAATTTATTTTATTATTTTCTTTTAATTTTTTTTTAATTTATTTATTTTGTATGTTGAGTCGGAGATAGTCTTACCTCTAGTTTCTGTAAGCGAAATATCTAAAAACAGCTGATCACAAATTATAAAACATATTCCGTAGGGATGCATTATCCACAAACTTAACATTTTCGTATTTGTAAATTGGACAAGCGTATGTTAAATTTTACATGTACTTTATTCCATTTTTCTTTGATTAATTCAACATATCATTATATGATAAAATTATCAATTCTCAAACTTAACTCAGCTGGAGTGTCATCGACCAGATCTATATTTAGCACAAATAGTTGAAGATAATAAAGATTCTGTTACTAGGAAAAAGCCTAATCTACATGTAGTTTGTTTATTTCACTACGCTGTGAATCACTTATTACATGATTGTGATAAGTTAAACACATTTTTGTGGCAAAACAGTTGCTTAAATAAGTTTATCGACCCACATATACAGAAAATAATGGCCGCAGGTGCTCAATTTTCCTAGATACTGGAAAGTGTTGCACAAACTAATTGTGTTAACAAATTAACATAAGACGCTTGATAAAGGAGCCATTAAGACACATTATAGATAACGTAATTAGTTTAATTTAGTATATAATTCAAATCGCCCCAGAGAAATTCATCGTAGCGCCCCCCCCCCCCCCCTCGTGAGAAATTCTAGCGATTTTTGTGAACCGTTTAATGGTAATACATGTACATGTATTTTGATTTCTTAAAAAGGTAGTTTCACCCACGTGTTTCATTTTTCTCAATACTCAAAAACAACATGTGCACATTGTTTACAAAGCAGAACGTGTCAACGTATGTTTGATCAATAAGATATGTTTTGAGACGCACGCTCTATCCAAACTAATTAATAAGATGTAGTACTTATCATTACCTAACTATGATATCTCAAAATAAAAATTGCCTAATTGATCTTGGACGAATCAAGACAGCATTATAAAAATAAAGACTCTTGACGTTGGAGAATATAGGTAAATGAATATAAAAGGTAAGAAAATAATTAATTTCGATTCCTAATCACGTTATGATTAGCCGCATGCCACATTGTGATTGTTCAATGATCACCATACTTGATTACGAGGTACTGACCAACTGACATGGACTGTGTTTTGGCATTGAGACCAGAGACTCGAGACTGTGTGCAGACACTGAGATATTTCTATTCCAGTATAAAAACTAGGAGTTGCAAGCAGGTTTATTATTTTTGGTGCAGAAATAACATAGCCACATCAGAAGCGAAAGAAAGATACAACAAAGTTACAAGTGTTTTACTGTTACGAGTGTTTCCTGTTAAACAAGTGATTACTTTTGTCAGTTAATTGCGGGACAGTGTTGGAAATCAACGAAGATGGCTTCCCTTGCTCCATCAGTCCACATGGCTATTTACGATGAAAATGGTGACATTTTAGAACGAGTGGTGGAAGGCTGCGAAAGCGAGACCCCCGACAATCTGCCAAATTCTCCAGAGCCCATAGCATCATCTACCAGGACCAGGGATCCACAAGACATCGGAGTCGCGGCCAGCAACCACTAGCCTCCTCCACCATGATAGAAGTGCCGGATACAGCATGACGCGGACTCGGGGTGCGGACATCTTTCCATCTCATCAGATCTGGAAGGACTCTTTGGTGGATTGAGAAATACAGTGCGAATTTCATGTCTTGTGCCAGAGAGAACGCGAGGCGCACCAGTCCGGGTGAATCTGTTCGTGGAACCCTGTACGACGACAAACAACACACCATTGTTGCGGCGTTCCTGTTACGGAACGGTGGGACTAAGGAACCCAGTGAAAGTCATCAAGAAGATGTTCAAGACGAAGAAAAGCAAATAACATAAAACTTGATGTGATGGACTTTACCAAACAATTTACAATTTAGTGCTATATGAACTCTTGAAAAGTGCTTGTATATATTTATGATAGTTTAGATAAAATAAACCAATAAAATTGTTATATAATTGTTATAGTTGTTCACAGGGAAGAGGTCAGATGAAATTTGCATGAATTTTGTAGGAAAAGTAACATCCATGATTATTCGTATGAAATATTCACATTGTTTTTGCAGGGAAATCATCTGGGCATAATCAGTCTTGTAATGCAAATATTAGATTGTATATTGGTTTTAAGATTAACGATGATAATCCAAGATAGAAGGTGATGTCGAGCAGGATTGGAATAGTAAGCAAATGATAAGCTTCGTTCCATAATTCCATTACAGATCAGTGTGGCAAGAATATGGCAAAAGTGCGCGATTATTACAGGAAAACCGGCGATCGTTATTTTGAAAATAAAATTCATTTTTGAAAATACTTGTCAGAGGGCATGATCTGCGATGCTTAAAAAATAGCTTACTTTAAAATGAGTCGCGTTATAGCGCATGCGGGTGTGAAATGCTGCTTTCCATATACCCTGATCTATTCTCAATAAATTAAAACTTTTATATTTACAAATTTCTATCAAGAATCATGTACGCACATTGATGACGAAGTGACTATCATTTAAACTGGTTTGAAAATATTTCATTTTTGAAAATGCATTTAGTTATGAACTGCGACACTTCACGCTAACACAATGTGTCAATACATTTACCTACATAATGTGTCAATACATTTACCAACATAATGTGTCAATACATTCACCAACATAATGTGTCAATACATTTACCAAATGTTTCACGGGGAATTGACGAGGGTTTTGTATATGATGTTGCTTTTAGCCCACTTTACCTCGATGAGCCCAATCTAACTTTCATCTCATGATTACGCACATGCCGCGAAGTGCTTATAAATGCGGCCAAGCCGATCCTTTATGACGGCACTTTGTACCAAACGTCGTTCGGCGTCCTTGGAAAACTGTACAATTATCGTATCACTTCAACGTCCAAACTACTCACCATCTAAGGTGATGACTACGAGTCCAAGGAAAACAAGATATCATCATTTCTGTCTGCTGCTGCAGAATTGATTGCCACGCGCGGAGCCAGAAAGTGAGTGCTTTAAGAATTCATCATCATAAATTTACGACAAAAATATGTCAATATATTTGTGAGCTAAGTAAAGAGGACAGCCAAATTACAAAAAAATCCAAAATTATTATGAAATAATTATGTTCAAAGTATTTTTATTTACGGGTATATATACTGAAAGATTTTTTAATCTATAATGTGCATAATTATTGGTTATTGAAGTAGCAAATTCATTAATTATACTTGATGTTTATGAAATATCAGTGGCGTAGCCAAGGACTAACTAAGGTGGATACCTTGCGGCATGAGGTCTGGGTCCCCACTGGTTCCAGGGCAAAGTCCAGGTTATCGAGGGATGGGAGTCCAGGGCAATGTCCCCTTCTGAAAACGATGGTACTTTGGGCATGGTTTGAAGCTGTGTCCAGATTACACTCACTCATGAATGAATGAATGCTGAGGCTGGTGGTATTCTAGATTGGCTTGAGCATGGCGAAGCTTGGTTGGCCTTGCTGACTCTGGCGTTGATGTCGTCTTGGTCACAATCGCCATCTGTTGTTGCTTTGCTGCCCAAGTAGACGAACTCTTGTACATCTTCCAGTGGATTGCCATCAAGGGTGACAGAAAAATTACGGTGATATTTTTTCTGAGGGTTTGAGGTTTTCTTTTGTTGATTGTCAGGCCGATGGTGTTGGCAACCTCGCTCAGTCTTTCTGTCTTCTGCTGGATGTCCTGGTGTCGATGTGACATCAGGCCAATGTTCTCCGCATAGTCTAGGTCTTCTAGGGATGTCATTAGGGTCGACTGTATTTCTCGACGCTGCTCGTCAATGGTACGACGCATCAGCCAGTCTATGGCAAAGGAGAAGAGGATTGGTGATAAGATGCATCCTTGCTTCACTCCAGTTTTCACCTGGAATGAGTCTGTCAGATTGTTGTTGTGGATGACCCGGCATTCGAAGTTCTTATATAGGTCCTGGATGATCTGGACCAGTTTTTCTGGAAAGCCATAGTGACGCAGGATTTTCCAGAGCGAATCTCGGTGTAGACTATTGAATGACTTTTCAAAATCAACAAAGGCTAGGTAAAGTGGGTTGTTCCATTCGTGAGACTGTTCCAAGATCTGCCGGAGCTTGAAAATGTGGTCGATGCATGACCTTCCTTCCTGAAGCCAGCCAGGGTGGTGTCCACTTCCAGATGTCTTGCAAGATGAGTTGAAGGATGTGTGATGTTTCCTTCTCTTCTGCCTTTAGCATTTCGGGACATACGCCATCCTCTCCTGGGGCCTTACCACTCTGGCTGCACGGACCTCGTCCATTCTGATGTCTCCCATGTCGATGTCCAGGTCCTCTTCTGTCTCTGGGATGTAAGCAAGCACATGTGGATCTGGCCTGTTCAGGATATCTTAAAAGTATTTTTTCCAGCTTTCTAACTTGGTTTTTTTCTTCTGTGATGGTTTTTCCATTTTTGTCTTTGACCGGTATGTCATGGTTCTGTCCATTGTCTCCTCTCAATTTCTTGGTGATCATGTAGACGGTCTTCATATCTTGTTATTCTGCTGCTCTTTCAGCCTTCTCGGCAAGCTGCTCTATGTGCTGGCGCTTGTCTCTACTTGTTGATGTTTTCACTTCTTTGTCTTTCTCTCTGTATTGGGCTGCTAGTCGCTCTTTCAGTCTTGGTGACTTAGAGTCCGATTGTTTCTTCTTGACCTGTCT
>CAJDSM010057259.1:0-15056 GCA_903981925.1 Ostrea lurida | reverse complement strand
TTACGAAATGCTGCCTTTAAATGTGATTGTAAGTGTTGAAATGATATTTCTTTGTA
Source organism: Ostrea lurida (assembly GCA_903981925.1). Taxonomy (NCBI): domain Eukaryota; kingdom Metazoa; phylum Mollusca; class Bivalvia; order Ostreida; family Ostreidae; genus Ostrea; species Ostrea lurida. The sequence continues at coordinate 15,000 of CAJDSM010057259.1, read as the reverse complement.
AAACTTAAATCCGTTTTGTCCAAGCATCAACCAAAGGAAAAGGGTTGAGTAGACACTATAATAAATACCTGTGGTAATTTGACAGATGGCACAATTGTGAATTTTTTATGGAGCCGTGTAGATTAGTATTTTTGCGAGAGTTACAAGGGGGTTGTGATTTGGGAAGATGGATGTACATTCAGTTGAAGTTATTAATCCCACAATCGTGTGATATCTGGTACATTTTGGTTAAGAATCGCCAAGAGCATTCCTCTGGTTTGTGAAAAATGTGATTCGACGAGCAAATGAAGAACTTGGAGCAAGTTCTGGAACATGTCCTGAATAAGCCGGGGATAGTATGACAGCATGAATGTACATGTTTTTATAAAGTATAGGGAATATACCGGTAAATTGAGTGAGCGCTTCTAACTTGAGTTTGTCCTTTCCCCCGGCTAAATGCTGTACATAGCTGTCATCTTGCTTTTCAGAATCTTGGGACATTTAAGACTGCTTTCCGGAAGTATCCATTCCTGGAATTTTCCACATTTTTTTCTGAATAAGGAATGTAAGATGTTTCTGACAAGTCAAGGTAAAACCACATACCCCTAATGAGGTTCCCGCCGCCAGCTTTGGAAAATTTACAGATCATCTGGAGATCCGATTTGGATAAATTTTCCAAAAGGCCATGACCGCCGAGCAAAGCCCTGAATTGTGCAGTCATTCACCGTTGATGTCTCCATACGAGTGAAAAATTCTCGAGCGGGACGTAAAACAATAATCAATCAATCAATAGTAATGGTTTTCATTCAGATCTTGATTTGATAATTATATCCCAATGAACTCGAAATAAATGACACCACAGAGATCCATATCTGTGCTTTGTACTTGGATATTTTATTGAACATAACCATAAACAGCAAACCAACAACTCAACTTTATGGCAAACGGGACGATTTCAGCTTCTCCATCGTCAACTTCCCATATTTATTTAGCAACATTCCATCATCTCCTGCACATGGTGTGTATCATCCCTCTCAACTGATTCCATACGCAAGAACCTGTTCTGCGTATGATCAGTTTTTGAAATAAGGCAGGCTACTTACAAAAAAAAGTTGTAGAAGGGTTTAAAGTCAGCATGTTGCAAATTCTATGGTCGATAATTACGATCTAGTTTGCTCAACAGCTGACATTAAAATCTTTGCTCACTATTAGAAATACCGTAGTTAAGCATTGTAAACATTAAAACTGGAAAAATGATTTTTGATTTTTTTTTTCTCAAAACGTATCCATGTCCCTTTGGTTTTCCCATCTGAGTATGCCCAATTTAAAATCATAAGGACCCTTCACGTGGAATTTGTAACCTTGAGGGACAAGAATGTCAAAACCAGTCTCTTCCTCCATGCATGATGTTTCCAATGAATAAGTATGTATTATATCTGTTTAAGCTGTTTTCCATTCTTATGACAATTGTTAGACCGATCTACACACAATGGTTTTGACTACGGATTGTGGGATAGGGAAATTCCACCGAGGGGACAAATTCGCAGTCTAGGACGAGGCTTTGCCGAGTCCTAGACAGCGAATCTTGTTCCTGAGGTGGAATTCCCTATCCCACACGAATAAATAATGAAGGATTATTTTTCTCACATTTTTTTCACTGATTAGTGCGTAAAATCGGGAGCTTTGAGGAAATTTACGATTATCAATATCTTTATTTGAACTTTAAAACAAAAACTAACTAACAGCAGTACGAGCATACCCGAAATGATTTACACGTAAGTGTAAACTAAAAACTCAAGGCTGTCCGCCAGAAAAGCTATATCAGTGAAAAACATTAAGGAAAACAATATTAAAAGTTTTGCTTCACCGTGTAACGTAAATCATAGGAAATATATGACTTCACAATGAAATGACGTCGCAGCAGTGTGAGATCGAAAAATCTCACATGGGTAAAGCCGGTCTCACACTGGTGAAAATGTGAGAAAAATATGGGCTCAAACGGGTGTGACAATCAACAAATGAATGCTTACTCCTCCTAAACAAATGATCCAACTTCTGGTATATCCAGGGGTCCGTGTTTGCCCAATTTGTATTTTATTTTCCGTCATTGTCCGTTATCTTCACTATCTCATTTAGAGAAAATATAGGCCACTCAAAGGACAAGAAGCAATACATAGTAAAACGCTGTTCATTCATTATTCTTCACACATAAACAAAGGAGACATTAGTTGTATAGAAACACTTTTATAATGTAATCGTCATGAAATTAATGATTCTTGGAACGTGCAATGAAAATTTCAAATGCATGAAGATCAGCCTAATTTGCAAAACTTAACGACTGCAGTTGTACTTGCCAATACACATTAGAGAAATAGAACGGTATCGTCCCAGATGTCGAACTTGTGCTATTTAATTCTGATTTCTTACCAACTATGAAGGCGGCTCAATGAGTAACCAGCCTATCCCGTTTTCGACTGACCGATATGGTCACGATTTCCATGCTTTGCTTCAATAAACGCTTTATACATGGGTACAAAAGTGCAAGCATATCAAGTCATTCTTGAAATAATAAGATATTGAATGTAAAAACAAGACTAGCGATGCAAAGGTGTGCTTTTCATCTAAAGTTGAGCGCTGTGCTATAACTTGGTATTTGTATTTAGAAGGTAAAACAGGTAAGGAAATACATGACGAGTTAGCCGATTTTATGGGTCTTCTGTTCAGGTTAAATACTGGGTATGGGAATTCAAACGTTCAGAACGTCTTTAGAGGATGAGGCCAGGTCTGGACACCCAATGGATGCCACCGTAGACGAAATGTGCAAGAAAGTGCGGAATCTGGTGTACTCTGATAGACAAATTCAGGCGGAATAAATAGCACAGGCATTAGGAATTTTACACGGTAGAATTTCAACAATATTAGGCCTACATGCGCATGCTGTTGCAAATGGCAACCAGGGCGTCAGTATGCATCGCCTTGAAGTGTTTTTGGTCAAAAGATGATTATCTTTTGCGTCTGTTGACTGTAGGTGAGACTTTCAAGAGTTCATTATTATATGAGCTAGAGAATAAAAGCTCAGAGACGTCAATGAGTGGGGCCAGGGTCCCCAACCCAAAACAAGCTCAATAAGCAACCATCTGCTGTCAAGATGGTGGCCACAGCATTTTGGGACGCTATATAGGCGTTATTATGTTGGACTTCTTACCCAATAAATGAACTGTACGATGAAAACTTGCTAAATCAGCCGAGAATTGCCATGTGTGAAGAACACCAAGGCAAACTCTTTAAAGGTTATTTGCAGCATCCCGCACTTGCAAAGTTGCAATGTATGCTGTAGAGCGAAATTAATACCGTATCCTGCCTATTTGCCTTACCTAGCTCCTAATGATTTCCCAAACGTGATAAAGAATTAATAAAGAATATTCATGGACGTCATTTTCGGTCTGACGAAGAAGTCGTGACGGTAGTTGAGGAGTGGGTCAATAGAAAGGACCCCCACTCTTTCAGTTCTGGGATGACGACACGTCAATACCGTTGGTATCATGATCATACTTATACTGTAAACCCATAAATCAACATTAATTATACAATACATAGAGAATATTACATGCTAAAATCCTTCGGTCCTCGGACTGATATGCATATGGGGCCACTCGAGCTGATATGCCATGCAATATGGATTTTAGCATAAAATATTCGATTTATCATATACTGTCATGCTTAGATTCATGTTTGAAAAAAAACATTTTCTATGATACAACTACGTGTATATGGATCTGTTTGTCGTGACGTCGTGCTGATATTGATAAATGGATTTTTTGCACGGCGTGCCGATATCGGTATGATTGCGGTGTTACCCATATCACACCACGCAGATTCTGCTTAATCATTACCAAGTATATAAATTGGCGAAGTAAACAATGTGTTAAACGTATAAATACAATACAATACTAAAATTTGTATAGCGCCCTAATCAATCAAAATCTCTAAAGCGCTTTACATTAAAGCATACATATATATACATAGATATATACATTTACATATTTTTGAGCAATTTATGTTCAGGTATTATTATATACACTACAACTGTTATATACATGTCAACATCAACACATGTTGACGAAAATACTCCCGTACCTCATGCTGATAGTGGTATCTTCATTTTCAGGAATGCTTCATAGTTACTTGAGGGTTAGATACATGTAACCAACAGTTGTTGGCTAATCCAGTGCTCTCTCTCTCTCTCTCTCTCTCTCTCTCTCTCTCTCTCTCTCTCTCTCTCTCTCTCTCTCTCTCTCCATACATACATATATACCTGAATCACCCTCTAATGATAAGCGCACTTGATCAAAATTATAGGTATCAGCATTGATCTACCAGATATTTGACAATATCAGTATGTCCATTTTCTGATGCTTTATAGAGTGGTGTAGCATGTCTATCATCACAAATATTAACATCGGCACCATGCTCTACTAAGCATTTGACAATCTCAGTATGTCCATTCTGTGATGCCATATAAAGGGATGTAACATTTATGTCAGCACAAATATTGACATCAGCACCCGGCGTCGCCTGAGAATTATAATGTTCTAACAGCTTTTTGTAAAAATTTGGGAAAATGGCTTCAAAGTTTTGGAGGTTTGTATTTTTTTCGGGCATTGACATTTGAATATCAAAAAATCGACATGATACTAATTGTATGTCATATTTTCTAAAAAACACATAATTGTTTGTGAAAGATTAACAGAAATAGAATGAATTTAGATCTTAAAATGGACATAGAACAATTGATTTGGGAAATTTTGGATTTAATTTAGAATTAAAATGTTATTGACATAGAACATTTAGAAGTTAATTGATAGAAACTTTTTTTTCATTCTTTGGACTTAGAAAATACTTTCTGTACAAATAAATACATGAAACATTTCCTATGCATTTCATATATACAATAAAAGTCAATTCAAATATTTTTTGAAAAATCAAAATATTCAGAACAGTATAAAAAACTAATAACAAATACAATGGAACAAGAGTCTCAATCACACTACCTGCATATAAAAATCAAATAATTAAAAATTACAGCAGTGTAGGTTGAACAATAAGTATGGAGAAAACTAATAGTTGTTTTTTCAAACCAATGCATTTCAATAATTAACTGCATTTCAAAAGACTAAATCAATCAGATTCAAGAAACTATTGTAAAAGATTCATATCATCTTCATTCAGTGCATTGATTACAATATTTTCCAGCAACAAAATGAAAGCAGTCAATGCTCATTACATCATTGTTCTCAATAGCAATACCAATGTAAACCAGCAGTATCATAAGTCATTACAGTTCGCAAATACATCGTATTTTTCCACAAAATTGATCATTTTGCTTTAAAACAGGCCTTGCAATAATTTCAGTTCGAGTGTTGCACGAAACGTCAAAATACTCCTTGTCTTGCGCAGGCATGTGTTTCAGCATGAACACAAGAGTCTTTCTTCTTTTGATATTTGTGAGATTTTCTTCACTGACTTTAAAGCTAAGAATTTCAGCACCCGAATTGAAATTAGTGTTATCGACCTGTCTAAATTTTCATATAGCAGAATTCATTCAAAATCTTCATATGAGATTCCGAAGAAATCTCTAGCGGGTGGCATTTAATTCGACAGTTCGATATATTGATGACGTTTTTTTACTACTAATAATGATTTTCTTTTCATATGTTTTTTCAATATATCCCAGCGAACTAGAAATAAAAAAAACACCAGAGTCTTCCATGTCTGCTTCGTACTTGGATTTTTATTGAATGGAAAGGCAAATATAACGAACAGTGATCAATCTCGTAAGTCCCAAACAGAATACAAGAACAAGAGTTGGGCAAAATAAAAAGCCCTGACACACCAGAGGTGGAATCAGGTGCCTAGGAGGATAAACACCCTGTCGACCGGTCACATCCGCCATGAACCATTGTTTTGATCAGAGTAAACGAGCAATCCGTAGTCAAATCAGTATATGAAAAATCTTGCTTAGATGGACATTAACGGCAAATTGACAACTTAACTTATGATAAATAGGACGATTCCCGCTTCTCTATCGTCAACTTCCTATATTCATATAGTAATATTCCATTATCACTTGCATATGGTGTTTATGCTCTCACTTATTCGATACGCAAGAACTTGTTCTTCGTATGATCAGTTTTTTGAATCGAGGCAGGCTACTTACAAACAAGTTGTTGTTATAGTCACGTTTAAAAGGCAGCGTTTTGCAAATTCCTATGGTCATTATAATGATACAGTGTCCAGTATGACCTGTCATGTGGGTCAAATACTATTTTTATACACTATTTGACTATGGATTTCTTCGTTTACGTTATTAAGACTATGGGCTCACGACAGGTGTGACCGGTCAACAGTGGGTGCGTACTCCTCCTAGGCACCCGAGATCACACATCTGGTGTTCCAGGGGTCCGTGTTTGTTTAAACTCCAGTTTTTTTTCTATTTGGACTTGCAGATTGATCACTAATCGTTATCTTTGCTTTATTTAAAAGGAAGCTAATTCCACATGCAGTGGTTTTCCACTTTAAAGATTGAGATATTTCACTTTCGTAAGTGATACTAGTGTGTATTTCAAACGAATATTGACATTTCCTTAATAAATGAACTCAATCTACAATTATTCATTGAAAGAACAATTAATAAATCATTTAATATGCACATTAATTTAATTATTCCTCTCATTATTTCAATTGATGTGTTATTAATAGTGTGGTGAATTATTGCTCGTTAAATTTATTTGATTGTTCGGTATAAATGATCTAAATGATATAATCTTAATACAATAAAGATATATCTTTAATTTTTTCCTATTGCTTCTTTAATTGAATTAAAGATATCAATAATTCAATTGAAGAAAGTGCATTAGTTCATTAATGCGCACTACCCAATAATAGTGCGCTTCTTAGTAAAAGAATTAAAGATATCAGCAATTCAATTAAGGACGCAATGATTCAGAATTGAAGATATCATTAATTATTTAAAGAGTTTTGTACGCAGCAATGAATTAAAGTTATCTTTAAAAGAATTAAAGATATTTTCAATTATTTGAGTTTATGGAATTTGACACTCCAACAAGCTATGTACCTGCTTCGTAATATCTCCATGAATAGAGTATGATGTTTTTAGGAGGATGCTTAATAGTACATAAAAAAACCTTATTCATTCCAAAAAAATTAAACACTACTGCAGTATTTGTTATTTTTCAATGTACAAATCGATTAATATATAGTTCCTATCTCTATAATTTGCATAGAAAAAGAAATTTGCTCGATTTTTAAAATGTTCTAAACTCCAAAAAATTTTTTCGAGTGGTTATTTGGGATTAAAACTCTGTTCTACCAGTTTTAGAAGTAGTAAACTTTGAACATTGGTATCAAAGTTACTTTGAAAGTAAATTTATAACATATTATATATAAATATCAGTTTAATGCTTATTCAAACAATGTCCACATCTGCAACTTCCTGGCTCCCTATATCTGCTATTCAACAGCATGTGTCATGTGACCATTGTACGCATGTTGATTGGTTAAAGGAGATAGAACATTTAATATTAATGATTTTGTCAAAATGGAGATAGAACAAAAAAATACTGTCAATAACACCATTGTTTGTTATGAAAAATGAAAAATGACTCATCTTGTAGTAGATCTTGGCTTGCTGAATCTAACGTATGCATAACTCATTTTACAATTTTGGCACTTTAAACATTATAATTCTCAGGCGACGTCCGTGTTCTACTAAATACTTGCTTATTTCTGTGTGTCCATGTTGTAATGCAATGTAGAGCGGTGTAACATTTATATTAGCGCAAATATTGACATCAGCACCGTGTTCTACTAAATGTTTGACTATCTCAGTGTGTCCATTACGTGATGCTACATAGAGCGAAGTAACGTTGATGTCAGCACAACTATTGACATCAGCACCGTGTGCTACCAAACGCTTGACTATTTCCGTGTGTCCCTTTTGTGATGCAATATAGAGCCGTGTAACGTTTATATCAGCACAAATATTGAGATCAGCACCATGTTCTACCAAAGGATTGACTATCTCTGTGTGTCCATGCTGTAATGCCATAAAGAGCGGTGTAACATTAATGTTAGCGCAGATATTGACATCAGCACCGTGGTCTACCAAATGTTTGACTATTTCCGTATATCCATTTTGTGTTGCCCTGAAAATCGGTGTAACGTTCTTGTCAGTACAAATATTGACATCAGCACCATGTTCTACTAAATATTTGACTATCTCAGTGTGTCCCTTTTGTGATGCCATATATAGGGATGGAACATTTATCTCAGCACAAGTATTGACATCAGCACCGTGTTCTACTAAATCTTTGACTTTTTCCGTATGCCCATGTTGTACTGCAGTACAGAGATCAGTAACATTTATATTAGCACAGATATTGACATCAGCACCACGTTCTAATATATGTTTGACTATCTCAGTGTGTCCATTCTTTGATGCCATAAAAAGCGGTGTGACATTTTTGTCATCACAGATATTGACATCTATACTGTGTTCTACTAAATGGTTGACTTTCACAGACCTTCCGTTCTGTAATGCCATGGAAAAGTGTGCAATGTTCTCGTCATCACAGAAATTGACATCACCACCATGGTCTACTAAATGTTTGACTTTCTCAGCGTTTCCACTCTGTGATGCCATGTAAAAGTGTGCACTGTTATCGTAATCACAAATATTGACATCAGCACCATGTGTAACTATTGCTGTGTGCCTTTTCTGTGATGCCACAGACAGAGGTGTAACATTTTTGTCCTTAGAAACATTGTCATTAGCGCAGTGTTCTACTAAATGTTCGACCAATTCAGTATGTTCATTCTGTAATGCAGTAAGCAGCGATTGTTGAAGATAAGGATTAGTGGAACTGATACGGTGTCCATGACTTAGTAAACATCTCAGTGGGGATTCATGACCTGTTGATATATAATGGTGAAAACAGCGAGAGTGCCAATCCTTTGGTAAGGATTGGTCTAGTTCAGACACGGTGAGTACATCAAAAACACAGGAAAAAGTGTCTGGTGTAGTTTCCTTCCTATACGAATTATCAATTGTCATTTGCATTAGTTCTTGAGAAAAGTTTTGGCAAAATGAGGTTGTATTTTTGCACAGTGAGATGAGCCATGTTTTTATGGCGTTTCTGTTTGATTTGTTTGCCAGTATTACAGCCATTTTTCCATCCTTGTCTACCAAAGTTGTATCAGCGTTGTTCTCAACCAACAATTTTACAATATCCTCAAAACCTTTTTCTATTGCTTCATGCAAGGGACTTCTGCCCATAGAGTCAACTATGTTAACATCACAGTTGGTCTGTATCAATACATCCACTATATTATCAGTTCTGAACATACGTGATGCCCAAAACAATGGCGATCGCCTTGTCGTACCACTGACCTGATTGATGTCTGCGTTGCAGTGTAAGAGTGTTTGCACCACCGTGGTATACCCCAGTCTGCAAGCTGTGGTGAGAGGGGTGTCCTTTTCATCCGTGTCATCCTGCATATTAACGTCGGCTCCTTTATTAACAAGAAACTCTATCACTGTTTCATGCTTTGAAACCACAGCTCCCGTTAGGGGAGTGAAACACAAGTGTTCATTGTAGGGGTCATATGTTTGATTTGGAGATCTATTGAGATACAACTTCCCTAACCAACTGACGAGTCGCCGAACTACCTCCAAATTTCCAGTGAAACACGCAAGTAATAGCAATGTAGATCCTTCAGATTCCCTTATGTGAGACATTTGTTGTCTATCATCGAGTTTATCAAGAAGATAACACAAAAGCGTAGTATGCTCAAAACGAATAATCCAACTAAATGCGAGTATGCTGTGGTGAGAACCAGCATTGCTCTGCATGTACTTGCTCTTCCCTTTTTCAGTGTATGCACCAGTTGTAATTCTTTCTCCAATGAGCAATTTTTGTTGATAATATTCCTTTCCCCAGTATTCAATCCTTTCCAATGCCCTTCCACTGTACTGAAGTAATTTAAAGTCAGAGGAATGAACTGTTAAAAACAAATCTACAAGATCATCTTTGGACACCTTTTCTAGACATGAAATAAAGTGATCCAAAAATTCTTCACTTCGAAGACTTTTTCCACCAAAAACATAATTAAACTTTACATCTTTGATGTCCCTCAAAAGCCTTTTTGCAAGGAATTCATAGCATTTTTTATCTACGTTGATGCTTAAATTTGTGTATTCTGATCCCATAGTTTCATTCGCAACATGGACGTTGTTTGCGATGTAACTACTTGGCAGTGAGTCCAACACTTGTTCAGGGAATTCCAAAGCATGCAAGTATGCAATGGCCTCGAATAAAGCATCATGTGAGAAAGAATAAGCCTCGTAATTCTTCACAATATAAGTTCCTGTCAATTCCTTCAGAGACCTTTGAATACAAGATGGGGTTAGAACGTCAAAATTAGCACTTATGAGTCCAAAATATTCAGATATATCTTTCCTCGTTAAATGATTTTCTCTGAGCATACATAACACAAGTGCTGCATATTGTGATTCCTTTTGATTTCTCATTTTCTTGAACTGATCAATGATACTTTTCTTTGCTGTTTCAAAATAAAGTCTTCCATATTTCTGATTTTCTTTACCGCTAGCAAATAAACGACATAAAAGCGGAAACATCGCCATACCAGGATTTAGCGAGATGTTTTTGTACACTTTCTCCTCTACTCCTGCTCTTTTACAATGAGAGCCTAAGATGTCCTTCATTTCTTGTTTAGTCAGCGTTAGATCTGAACTTCCAATATCGATAATGTTTCTAAAGAAACTGTGTTCCATATCTTTACATTCATTATAAACAGCTTTTCTGCAAGTAAAAATGAATTTGGTTTTATCTGAATGAGCAAAAGCTTCAAACATTCTCTCTATTGCAGTTGATACTGATCGATCGAATCCAAAAACTCCAACTGGATCATCAAGATGAAACACCTGCTTGATTCTGACGAAGCGATACCTCGTCATCTCGTCAACGTGCTGTACAGGAATGATTTCCCAGCCTTCTCTTTGTAGATGGAGACATACCTGCCTGGCAATGAACGTTTTCCCCATTCCTGCACCGCCTATGATTGTCACGATATCTTTGGACTCAATCTCAGATTTCACCTTTAGGTAAGCTCTCGTTTCACATAGAACTTCATATTCTTTTTCCCATTTATTCAATATTTCTTCATGTTGCTCTGCAAAAGATTGCTATTTTAAGAATCAGTTATTAATACCATTAGATAATAATAAGTCTTATCTAATAATAAAAATAATTTTCATTCATGTGTTGGTTTGGTATGTCCCAGCGAACTGGAAATGAGGGATACCACAGAGTCTTTCATGTCTATTTCGTACTTGGATATTTTATTGAATATAGACATAACTGGCAAACTAATAACTCAACTTTATGACAAACGGGACGATTTCAGTTTCACTATCGTCAACGTTCCATACTTATGTAGCAACATTCCTTCATCTCCTGCATATGGTGTGTGTGTTTCTCAACTTATTTGATACTCAAAAGCTTGTTCTGCGAATGATCAATTTTTAAAATCGTTTAATCGAGGCAGGCTACTGACAAACAAGTTGGTGTTGCAGGGGCCTCAACAGTCACAGTTAAATGCAGCATTTCGCAAATTTTATGGTCGTTATAACGATCTAGTTTACCTATACAATCTTTCATTGGGTCAAATGCTGTCTGACGTTTTTCATAGCAATTGTAAAGCCCCCTTTCATACACTGTTTTTGATTACGGATTACTCCCTTTATCTGATCAAGATGAAGGGTTCATGGCGAGTGTGACCGGTTGGCAGGGGATGCTTACTTCTCCTAGGCATTAGATTCCACATCTGGTGTGTTCAGGGGTCGGTGTTTGCCCAACTCTTTTTTTTTATATTCTATTTGGGACTTACAACATTGATCACTATTCGTTATCTTTACCTTTTCATTTATTCATTGGAGTTGGAATCATCTTCCCTTATTGAATAGTAAATACCTTGGACATTGAAAGGAATATGTCCTCTCTCTAATCGCTGAAGTCTTTTCTTGACAAGGTGTAGTTCGTCCAATATGAATTGTTTCTCAGATTTATCAAACTTCCTTGTAGCTAAGGAGGAAACATCACTATTAAGAGCACCACTACTTAGTCGCCCGATCGCCTGTATAAAATAATTCAACATTAAGGGTATCACTACTCAATCACCCGAACGTCTACATACAAATATAACCATTTACAGGATATTTGCTTATGTATTTGCTTATTTCCCGGTAGTTTAACACTGGGAAGATTGTCTTAGTTTACAGATTGATCTATTGAGTAATTTTGAGAGAAAATGTTCTTTTTTTAACTTGTGCCTAATCCTTTTGATGTTTTAATGTCAATAAAATATGTTCAATTCAAATTACAGTACATTTGATGCCAGTTTGCAAATCTCCCAGAAATCAATGTAATTAGAATTCGATAACACATCTTTTCATGTAGCTCGCTACACATTCCTGTGGCCCAAGGTTTGCAATAATTATGCAATTACTTGGTCAATCACAGCACAGCTAACTTCAAAAGAATAGAGAATTGCACATGTGTATATTTGAAATATTAGACTGGTGCCATTTACAGAAAATCAGACACCCATAGGCATAGGAGAGTCAGAGTTGGCAAACACACTTTACTTAAGGACAAGGATGTTCTCAATCCATTTCAGCCATTTGACAAGTTCTATCTTGCCCCTGTTGCCCTTGGCAAAATATGGCCGATAGCTGGATAGATATAAGTCAAGTTGTATTTATAGGTAATCATGGGGTACCAATCTGTCTATAGATCGATAGAAACGTACTTTTGTAATCAAATTTGGGATGCTAAATCCTCGTAAAGGAATTTGATAGCTGTATTTTGTCTATGTTGTCAATTATTACCCCTTTATCTCGCCGGGTCTCCGGACTCCTTCGTGTCGGCCTCCAGAAGTGGATGTTGCGACACATGAACCCTCTAGGTTCATTCCAGAGCTCTCTGTAAGTAAGGCTGCCTTTGGACATGTGTCCATCGTCCTGCTTGGCCGCATTGGACGTGGCCTCTTGTCTGAATTCGACATGGAGGATGACCTTGGAAGGTCAAATGACTGCGGTCTGTTTGCGTTTTTTGCACATTGCCCCAGCCCCTTCTGACTCGCACTCCCTGATAGGCATGACGGCGGAGGAGACTCTGACTTCAAAGTGTAGGCTGTGGATCCCGTCTTTTTCGGAGAAAACAGGGGTGTGTGTGTGTATTTGTTGGGGTCGAGTCGCCCCTAGCCCGGCCACCGTTGTAACGCATGCCGTGCTCGAGTTTTATGCATGACATTAGAAGCGCTTAAGGTGACAAGACGTTCCTTTTCGAGATATTCCAAGCGCACTAGTTTATGTAGACCATGACGTGAGCCTCCCTTGGGAGAGCCCTAGATTCATTTGTATATTGTATATCACTATTCTAATAAAGATGATATTGGCGCCCAACGGACATCTTGGAATAAAAGGATAGTTTTGCTGTGTGCAAAGTGTGGTCGTGCATTACAGGTTTGCGTGGACGCCATTTTCAACAAATAATGATATCTCATGAACGACGCATTTAACTAATCATGTCAAATGTAAAAATGGATTGAGCACATCTTAATCCATAAGAAAAACCTTTTTGGCATTTCTGACTTAGATTTGCTTACCACTCTTTAACCAAGCCACTTTCTCAGAAATGGCACCAGTCTATATTGAGGCTTTTTACAGTGTATATTACTAAAACGTAACCTGCAGATGGTGACGCAAATTAGATGTGCCATTCCGAGTGATGAGGGCGCAAAAAATAGAGCTCTTTATTTAGAGACAGTGACTGAAATATTCTTGATGGGAAAATCAACTAAACTGTGATTTGCTAAAATAGTTCTCTAAACAAAGTTGTTCTTAATCTATAATTTAATTTTACTTGTTACAAGCAATTTGATTGGCTGAAATACGATTGAGCAACATCAATTATTTTGGATAATTTAACTTGCTCTTTGTGACGTCCTAGAATGACGTCACAATGCATTTGACGTTATTGTTTCCACTTTGTTGCTACGGCAAAATTCGTCCGCCTCATTCAAAATCCTTAATTATCTCGCAAGCTATTCATCACACAAAGTTCGCGGATTATACAGCGTAAACTGCACCAAGTTAGATTATATCGTATAACATAGGTCAAAATTAGCTTCATTCCTTAAATAGATAAATCCTCAGAATTCATTAATCCAATATCGATCCAAGTGAAAGGAACAGAAAAGAATGTTTTACTGAAGAAAAAAAAATATCCCAAACCTGAGAAAGACTTGTCCATTTTGAGTTGAATGTTGGTCGATCCATGGATGTTTCACCATGGCACAAAGAATTCCGAGCGAATCTAATTCTCTCCACATCGTCCCCTTGTAACATGTCAGATTGCTTTGGCTGTTTATTCCACCCACTTGTTGGAGGTGTAATTTTCACGGTATTGCGCAACAGGGTGTTTACAAAAAGAGTCGTGTCAAAGTCTGCTTGAAGGTACAGTTCCTCCGCAGCCTACATAAAATAGTAAATAACAAAAAGTTATATATCAAAGCGTGGCCTTGAGGTAACAGTTTCCTTCCGGCACCTATAAGTAAACACACTTTCTTGTATGTAGAATATACCACTATCCACCTGCTTTATGGTGTTATATCTCGCAGTTGATTCGATACGCAAGAGCATGCCTATGCGTATGCGGACTTTTTAAAGCGAGGCCAACTACTAACAAAAAAGTTGAAGTTGCAGGGTTTATACGAATCTTCGTTTTAAGTCAACATTTCGGCAAAGTCTACGTCCTGTTTATTTATTACTATGTAAAAACGTTTAAACTATGAACTGTATAGTTCTTGGTAATAGACAATACAATACAATACGGTCTATAATGACCTTGTTTGCGATTA
>CAJDSM010057249.1:63-12145 GCA_903981925.1 Ostrea lurida | reverse complement strand
GGATTCTGGTGTGTATATTTCCCGTTACAATTAATGTCTGGCAGGGCAAGGATGGATCCTGGTCTGGCTGTTTACGAGTATTCCCGTTACATCAATGTCTGTCGGCAAGGATGGATTGCGTTGTGTATATTTCCGATTACAATCCAATGTCTGTCTGGCAGGATCTGGATTCTGGTGTGTATATTTTCCCGTTACAATCAATGTCTCGGCAGTGCAGGATGGATTCTGGTGTTAGCGAGTATTTCCCGTTACAATCAATGTCTGGCAGGGCAGAGTTGGGATTCTGGTTTGGTATATCTTCCCGTTACAATCAATGTCTGTCTGGCAGGCAGGAGGGATTCTGGTGTGTAATTTCCCCGTTACAATCAATGTCTGGCAGGCGCAGGATGGATTCTGTGTTAGGATATTCCCGTTACAATCAATGTCTGAGCAGGGCAGGATGGATTCTGTGTACATATTCCCGTTACAATCAATGTCTGCAGGCCAGGATGGGATTCTGGTGTTAGCGAGTATTTCCCGTTACAATCAATGTCTGGCAGCGCAGGATGGATTCTGGTGATGTATATTCCCGTTACAATCAATGTCTGGCGCAGGGCAGGATGGATTCTGGTGTGTAATTTCCCGTTACAATTCAATGTCTGCGCAGGCAGGATGATTCTAGTGTTAGCGAGTAATTTCCCGTTACAATCAATGTCTGGCAGGCAGGATGGATTCTGGTGTGTATATTTCCCGTTACAATCATAGTCTGGCAGGGCAGGATGGGATTCTGGTGTTAGTGGTATTCCCGTTACAATCATGTCTGTCTTGCAGGATGGATTCTCGGTGTGTAATTATTCCCGTTACAATCAATGTCTGGCAGGCAGGATGGATTCTGGGGTGTATATTCCCGGACAATCAATGTCTGCAGGGCAGGCAATGATTGTGTGTAGCTACCAGATTATGAATGGGTTTGCTACAGCGATTTTTTTTCTTTGACAGGTTGTCGACACTCATAAAACAATACATAGCTGCTTGTACATGATTTACCCTCCTAACGAAAAGAATGTAAACGGTTTCCTAGATGTTATCCTAGTATCTGATCAATTTTTACTGCTACCTTTACCAAAAAAAAATAAAAAATGATCTGTATTAAATATATATATGAAAATGATTTGTATTGTTTAGATCATAAAATCTTGATGCATGTTTGATGGGAGTCCCATAATAAAACGATAGGTAATACACTGAGATGGCTCGAGATAGAATGGCTCCAGTGTGCTGCTGATGGGAATTCTCCGTATTGAGTTACTATAGTAATCATATCTCATACAGCTGTCATAGTAAAACCCCCAGGGAAAACATCTTAAATCAAGACTAATTACAAAATAAGCTGAAGGCCCTCGTAAATATCAAGGCCTCCTTTGTAATAGAGCAGTAAAAGATTATAGACCCAGTGTCTTGTGTATTCCCAGCTTTCCAGCCAAAATAACCACTTGCATGTAATTGAATTAAGAAAGCTTGGAGAGAAAATTTGAAGAATTTTAGACTTGTGTGAAAAAAAAAGGAGGATGTCAATATATTGTGATAATGATGAAATCGAGAACTCATGATATTCAGATCAAAATACAAGACAATCAGCAAATTTGTCAGTAAAGATTATCATGTTTACAAATGTCAAAGTTTAAATTGGAGGAGGATAATATGAAGAGACCATTGAAATGATTGATGGGTGTTACCGCTGGTTATAAAGAAGTAAATAAAACGAGTCTGTGTGTTACGAATAAACAAATATTTAGGCAACTCGGTGAATCTGTTTTTTTGTTTTTGTTGACGGATAGATTTGAAGTTATTTATTAGGATGTAGACTTTGAAGTATACCGGTAATTGTAAATACAATCTTTGTTTCTCCAGTCGATATATATACCGCCTCATCCTGGGATGGTCATAGATATATATACATATATATATACACACCATCCAGTGTTTGCTCTGGCCTTTACATAGCACTTGTGATGATTTAATGCTTAGTGGAGGATAAGTCTCATTCAATCATGTGTCGTAAAACTTTTTACCAACGATCAGAAAATGTATTTCTACATGCTGTGTTCGATGGTCAATTTTACCTGCGGTTACAGTTTGAGAGCTATAATTTACCTGTGACATTGGATGTGATGAAGGAATTGCATCTATAATCTTTTTTTAATGTCGTTTTTGTGAAAATTCATAATATGACCTTGTAGATATGGTAAGTAATTTCCTACTTAGTATTGTTTGAGAGTAAGCTTAGGAGAAGCAGTGATATTGCAGATACATTTTCTTTAAACACGCTGTGTTATAACAGGGATATGTGCAGTGCATTTAACAGTAGAGTAGATCGAATGATTGAATAAAAATTTCACATTTTATATACCAGTATGAAAAGGATCTTCTGAATAGATATAAATATGGTAGCAATAGGATATTTGACACATGTATTTCCTTCTTGTAAAGATTTCATCTTAACAACTTACAAGGAAGATGTTCAATGTTTATGATCATTTGGTATAAAAATTAGGAAAATGGAAAGAAAAAATTCTGAGCCAAAGTATGTAAGTATCTAACTGCATGTATGCTCATTATCATAAAAACATGTTCATTATTGTATGTATCCGAGTTTTTGCATTGTGGCATGTGTGCCAATTTTGTTCTTTTTAAAGAATTTAGATACATGCCCGTGGCTTAGTACTTCCTCGCACTGCGATCAATAACAACTTAGACGTGTCATGTTGGCTGCATACTTGCACAAAAAAATATTTTTCTCGGAAAGAGGTGGGGGGGGGGGGGCGGGGTGTGGTGTTAAGTCATCTTATACTTATGTGTTTCTCTTTTGATATTTTTTTTATAATAATGATTTTACTTGCGATTTCAGAATTGCTTCAAACACCAGGCACCCACGGACCGATCTATTTATGTGGACAACAAACCTCCCATTAGTGAGAGCCCGGAGGTGGCCATTCATCAACATCAGCACTACCCCAACAACAGGGTGGTCTCGTCAAAGGTGGGCTCCGGAGTCTTACACACATTTCTTTAAATTGAGCCCCACAGGTGTGGTCATTAGTGCAGTTTTTAAGACATCCCCCCCCCCCCCCCTCCTTCCCCAACGTGGAAAAAAAAAAATCATGCATTCTTAAGCGTTTGAAGCTCTAGCGATTACATCATGTACATTTTCGAAGAATTGACGTATATTCTTTGAAAAAGTGGGGGTGGAATTTAACGTTGCATGATCTTTTTCAAAGGGGGAAACAATCAGCAAATGCTATAAAGTTCTCTGTATACATGAAAGCACTATATTTTGTTGTTATTAACAAGGTGGGCTTTACTCAGAAATGTATACAAAATCGGGGAAGAACAAATTGAACATTTACAAAAATTAGCTGGAGAAATCAGAAAACACATAAACATAGGATTATCAAATACAGACAACTGACAGTATTGAATTCAGTTTTAATCGATAAATCACAGATGTAGCAGGTAACTTCTCATCTCCAAATACTTTATCTCATTCGTCACAGTATGATAGCAGACAAGTCTATAATGCAAGTGCCTGTTTAACACGATTACTTATCACCTTATGCCATGCAGATTTATTACAGTTTCATATATATTATCGCCTTTGCTTAATAAAGAAATGTATTCCTATTGGCAGTTAAGTAGAAATTTGCCACGATACATGTATTTCTAGGGTTTTAGTACTTTTAAGTATAAATGAATATTAAAGAGGTAGGGGCTCCAAGGGCGAAAATCGGCCCCATCTCGGAAATGAACTATTTTTTCCTGAATGTTTGCTATGGATGTCTGTTTATAAAAAATAACACCAAGTAGTCCAGGGAAATTAAATCTGGACGAAAAGTAAGGATAAAGTTGGGAGCGCTCCACGTTCAGAAACGTTAGAAATATACGCTTTATTACTGTACGTTATACCGGTATAACACATTTACTTTCATTTTACTTTCGAGATTTACTGTTTAATTATATTACCTTGAAGATATCGACAGAACATAAAAAGCAAATTTTCTTCTGTACAAAGGCTCCGTGGTTACAGCGAATTATCCTATGTTTGTCATTACATGATCCCCATTTGCTTGGTCCACAGAATGCATGACAGTCTATGCAACACAATTTCAAAAAGCACTCATATATTTACACAAAAATATTAATGTTTATTTCTCATTTTCATATCTCACCTAATTATTACACCCACCTGATGTCTCTCATCAAATATCGTCAAAACCCTACTAAACAAATTTTTATTTGGAATTGATCAAGCAAAAGTGTACACAATTTGTAAGCAGAAAATATATACCGTACGCTTACACGAGAGAGATCGATCTTTAAAAAACTGTTAACTTTCACTTGACTAATATTGCCTCGCTTTTATATATACTCTATCAACGACGAAATTGTAAATCGTAATGCTTCTTTTATAAAAATGAACAGTTACATTTAAAAGTATAATATTATAAAATCGCAACCAAATAGTACAACACGTCACATGTGGGGATTCTACCGTTAGATCTACATACCGATATTTTTACGTTCAGTCTTTGCATTCAAAATCTCACTCCGTCACAATGTTAATTCATCATAGTCTTGAGTGTGTATGTGGTGGGTGCTCCCTAATTTCTGTCCGTCAAGATGAAGTTGCTGCTAATTTAAATGGTATCTAAGCTGATTTTTTCTTTATTAAAAGCTGAGAAATTCTATTGCCTTTTGCACCCCCCCCCCCCCCCCCCCCCCCCCCCCCCCCCCCCCCCCCCTACTAACCCTCATCAAATGACAAGCCTACATTTTCTTCTTCAATAACAATTACGAGAAGTTTTGTGATTAATACAGCAGATAATATCATCTATAAATATGTAAATAAAAAAAATTACATTTCACTCTCTCCATTACTTACGATAAATACCTTGAATATACGTAGTTAAATATCTCGTGAATAATGGTCGTGTGATATCTGCATGCTCTCCAATTCTTTTTCATTATGTGTTCTAGAAAATTAATAAGTTCCAAGGTAGACCTGAATAATAAAACTTAAACTATATCATAATGATTGAGTGACTGCGCATCATTCCGGTGCTTGATTGTAAATATCCTTGGCGACGATATGATTTTGTAGACCTCATGAGCTGTATGACTGTCGCTGGAGACTGTAAGTCTCTCTCTCTTCTCTCTCTCTCTTCTCTCTCTCTCATCTTTCTCTCTCTCTCTCTCCTCGTCTCTCTCTCTCCTCGCTCTCTCTCTCTCTCTCAATATTTTTGATACCAGTCCGCTTGAGCTTGAAATGTTAAAAAAGTATAGTATAGATTATTATGAGCTTAGTATTCCAAGCAAAAAGTGCCTTATCTATATCTAAACGTCACAATGAAAAGTGACGTGCATTTTTGAATTACTTGACAAAGTCATGACTACTGATCACCAGTTACAGATCATCTGTTTATGAAGTAGTATTTTAATGACAATATTTTCCCATAAATACTGTGAGAGACGGTTCAACTTAAGGAACCCCCCCCCCCCCCCACTTTTTTTAGGCAACGGGTCCTATGGTGTATTTTTTTGGGGTGGGGAGGTTTTTGTTTGTTTGTTTTGTTTGTTTTTCTTTTTGTTGGGATCTAGTCAAAAATATTGCAAAGAACTAATATTCATTCTGGGGGTATGTGGAGCAGAACTTGACGATGAAATATGAATTTATTTTGTTTTCTAATTGATATAAAAATACATGTGGATTATTTACGTCCTGCAACAGGTACTCTTCAGTTGATACTGCAGGTTTCCTTAACTTTTAAAAAATTGAAAAAAAAAAGAAAAAAAAATAGCGCTTATCGATGATCCATTACATAAGAAGTTGTTTCAAAATTTACTCATTCGACGAATAATTGATAATCTGAAGGCATGTAATGACAATGTATATAGCTTACGGACAATTTGGTAAAGTAGCTCAGCCCAACATAATGTACTGACCCGTACCAAGTTATAATAAGTAAAAAGTCGTAAATTAATTGGCTGTTTCATTGGGAGGAGCCATCTTTTTTAAATATAAGAATTCATTTAATACTTTTTTGCGGGTGGGAGTGGGTGGAATAATCGAAAATATTGTAAACTGGATGTAGTCTATCGTCAATGTTTAAAAAGACTAACCGCAACTTTTACCCCGCTTTCATCGCATACATGCACGTCTATAGGCTACAATCTACCACGAGTACATTACATAGAACCATATAGTTAAAACAGATGCCTCGGATCTCAACACAGGACCGTGCCCAGACTATTGCAGAGGGAGTGCGGGATTTTAGGCGGGTTACTTAATATGTCAATGTTAGAGTGATGTACAACCGACTTTGATTTGCAAATAATATAGTGCATATATCTTTTGCAGGGTTTACGTGTGTTACACCCCCCCCCCCCTCCTCCCCCGTGTCACGAGCCTGCAAACAGTATATTTAACCGTAAATCAATACAAGTGTATGTACCGGCATACATTTATTAAGCATGTCTCGGTGTTTATATAGACATAAGACGATAAAATCGAATTTAAATTCTAATTTAAAGATATTTGTTTAACATTATAGGTCCGATGCACAGGACAATCATACTAAATGGTGTTTATTTTCATGGTCCAGACGCGTGCACCAAAACGAACTTGATACTGATAGATACTTTGATAATTGATATTTGAAAGAAATTTTTTTGGTGCACGAATGCGGAGGCAAAATTTGGTTCGATAATAAAAGGAAAAATGAATATTTTCATATTTTTTTCTGAAAACAAGCGTCAAATAGCGAGAGTGAATATGGACGTCATTGATTGCAAGATTTCCCAACAAATATGCCATTTTAGAACAACCAAAAATTGGTCAAGATAATATAGAATACTTTGAAAAATTTATTGATTGAATATAAGAATTAGTAAATTTGGGGGCGATTTGGGCCTTAGAGCCCTAGCTCTTTTCATTTCTCACTGTATTCTTATAAGCAATTGCTTCGTTGCTAATCTTTTTTTTGACCTTGAAATCAAGAAGTGGTCTTTTGTGGCCATGGATATCACTTGCTTAGCAAAGGCCATTATAATATCATGTCTTCCTTACTCTAAAATAAGAGTCACAGAAACAGCGAGTTTCATTGCTTTTTTTTCTCCTTCAAAAATATGTAGAAAATAGGTTTTTTGTCAGAATTTAAGCAGTAGAGGCTACATTTTCCTCAGATTCTGTATTCTCCTTTAAAGTCTATTCAGCTCAATCAGTTTATACACCAACATATTTTACAAAATACACATAGAACAGTGGAGGGTGCAGGGAATCAATGTTTGACAGTCTCTGAAACGTTCTACTTACCACACGCACGGTGACCGCATGCAGACGTGAACGATGACCGCACCTGAATGCACGGTGACCCCCGGGGGGCCCCAACCCCCACTGGGGGGGGGGAAACCAATGAATGAAAAATTACCAAACACATGCCGACGACGTGACCGCATGGAAAATTGTAAAGTGGACGTCTCGGGGACTGTATATGTGTGAAAGGAGTGCTTACTTATTGAGAGGCAATAACAATAAAATAGCATGGTTAACATATACATTTTTTCTGTTTATCTATTGCAAGATTAACTGGAATTGAACTTCGATTCTTCGAAAACTGTATCATCGAATAACCATGGTTATGTCGGAACTGATTTGGAGGTCCCAACCAACCTATTTCTTAGTATTTACTTTATATCTTGAATTCGTGGAATTATCTCAACTTTTTCTTGGTCCCATTCAAGTTCGAGATAATTTGAGGTCAACGTGTATATGTATCTTGTAAAGAGATTTTTTTCATTGACTGAGGTCAAGTCCATTCTAAGATTAAAGTATGAGTATAGATCTATGTTAAGGGATGAAAATAGTACGTCACGTGATAAACACATATGACGGAATATTTGTTGTGACGTTCACAATGCCACGCCAAGCGCAGCCATTTTCAATGTAAATCATATTTGTCACAAGCATTATCTGCTTCCAAATTCGCATATATTAAAAAAAAAATGAACTCAAATATCTTCCTTCATTAAAGGAGGTTATTTAAAGTAGTAGTCACCCCGTACCCCCTTTTTTCCCCATGTCATTTTCTCTCATAATGGGAATATAAATTAATAGTGTGGTAATACATGCTTTTGTCAAAATTCAAAGAAATTTCAACCAAAGGTTTCTTCGTTAGTGCCAGTCAAACTCTTCAATTTTTTATGATTTCCCATCATGACAAAAAAATAAGCCTCATAATTGATATATTCTTTAAAAAAAATTAAATGATGATTTTTTTTTTACACAGGAATTTAAAATCGTTTGAAAGGATACATATATCATTCTGTTTTTAAAGTGAAAATTGAACGTTTCAGTGAAACCTATGATATTTTTTGGGGCTGATATTTGAAGAAAGTAGGTCAAATTTCGGTTCTTTCTAGAATATGAAAAATTGACCACGATTCCTCCAGTAATAAAAAATGTAATTCGTTCAATTTTAACAAAAAACGAAAGGAATACTGAAGGATCATCCTGCTTTCATTACAGAAATTTAAAAAAAAATCATAACCTATTTTTGACAGAGGAATTGCACATTCATATTACCCTACCCCCCAATGCGCAATTTGACGTCAGTTTGCAATTTGGTTGTATTGTAACCCCGATATATCTTTTAAAAATAGTAAATGATAGAAATTTTACTTACGAATAAGTGGTTTGAAAGGACTACATATATCATTGGTTTTTAAAGTAAATCTTGAAAACGTTTTAGTGACCTCAGAATATTTATTGGGCTGGATATTTGAAGAAAATAAGGTCGAATTTCGGTGGCTTCAAAAATAACAGAATGGCACATATACTTACAGAAATAAAAAAAAAAATGAGTGTTCAATTTTGGAAAAAAAAGTAAAAGGAATAAAAGTAGTCATCCTCTTTCATTACAGAAATTTAAAAAATCTTAACCTATCTTTACAGAGTAACTGCGCATCTACTTACCCCCCCCCCCCCACCCCCCCCGCCCCCCCCCCCCCCCCCCCCCCCCGAGCGGTAAGTTGATGTCAGTTGGCTCTATATAAATGACATTAAACTCTTTTAAATTTTACACATATGAAATCCTACTTAAGTATAAAATATATATTGAAATAGATAATAAATATTATAAATAAAATACATATTATACGAAATTACGTAGCTATAATAGTAAAATTATAATCGAATGTATTTCAAAATTTACCATCCACTAAAACAGAAGGCAAAAGTTAAAAACCTGCCCAAGCATGGATTAGTTGCTGAAAACAATGGCCATGAGCCACAGTGGACTATCAGGAGAAGGAAAGGGGAAATTCAAATGCTCCAGTGTGGGAATAAGAAAAGAAAGAGGAAGCAGTAGAGGTAACTGTCGCATTGATATTTTTTTTAAATGGTTGAACCCCAACCTCCCCCCCCCCCAACCACCCACCCTTTTCCTTCAAAGAAAAATGATTATTTTTAACATATCAGAATACCATTTTAATAATATTAAAATAAAAATCTATTATCTATTTATTATGAATAACATAAAAATAATAATAATAAGAATAAGATAAATTAATAAACCAATAAAAAACCAAACAAATAAAAAAAAAAACCCAACAAAAACAAATTTTCAAAACACACAAAATGCTGAACGAAATAAAAATAAATGCACCCCTAACAGCTTCAAGTGTCCAAAACCCGAATTCCTTTGAAAACTGTTAACATTACGGTAAAGGATACTGTATCTGTTTTGTCACCGAGGTTTGTTCCAAGAGGATTTTGTGTCTTTTATTAATGAAAATAAGTGTTACAGAAATCTCAGCTTCTTCAAAACTGTGAGTTGCAGACGACGTCACAACCAAATTAGTTGACGTCAAAAAACAAAACACGGCGAAAAATTCGTTTGGGAAATAGAAAGTACAATCAGAAATTTGTGTTTTTTATGATATTGTGTTGATAATAGAATCCTACTCGTGCTGATTGCAAATAAAACGGAGCTGAAGTCGTTCAGGTGTGGTAATATTCATGTCACTGAGTGCTGAATAAATTTTCCATCTGTAAACAAACGCAATGGACCAAATGAGTTATCTCCCTTCGCGTGAAACTACTGCCTATAGCTTATGAATAACATTATCATTGATCGGGGCTCTTTTTATAAATCGACAACTCGGAATAATGAACTGTGCTCTGCTTCTGTTGAATATAATTTAAATAATTTTGTAATGAACATTTTTTCCTTTAATATATATATTTTTTTAAAGATTTCCCAAGTACACTGAACTATATTCTAATACACTGCCCCAATGAATAGAAATCTGATATTTATATGGTATTTGGTAAATCGAATTTCAGAACTCATGTGCACATTCTTTCCACTTGCTCACCCACCCCCCACACCCCCCCCCCCCTACCCCCCCCCCCCCCTACAATTTTCACCTTTAACATTTATTTTGGGAGTTATTTTATCAATTTAAGATTAGCTAAATGAAAGATTGATGAGCATGCTCATAGCCAGTGATTTATTGATTTTTAATTGTATATTGAATTCCTACTTACAAAGACTGTGTGGTTTAGTGTTTAACAAAATTTTATTCTTGTACACTGAAAACAAAACATGTTTATTCAATAATTAATCAATTCATAGTCATATTTTCACGAAAAGTTGAGATGGGCTGGGTATCTTTACTACACACATTTTAAAAAAAAATTCAATGACGGTTTTTAAGAAAAATATGAATTAGTACTGAGGAATGCTTTGCAAAGAGCCATTTTTTGTTACATTTGGAGTGTTTTCTAATAATTTAAAAAAAAATGGAAATGCCAAACATTAAATTATTTCAAAATATTAATCTGGATATTTTGAACATATCTTGTTAAAAATTCAGTAAAAATTATCAAATATTTTTTTTCAGCAGGTCCTTTTTATATCATTACATAGAAATTAACATTTTTAAGTAAGGGGGTAATTCAACCTGATTATCTCCCATTATTATGTCTAGCTTTCCATGACGAAACTTCCAATATTGGCGAAGCGACACTTCAATATAGATTATGAAAGAAAGAGAAAAATTCAATGATAGAATTATTTTTAGCTTTGTCTATTAATTATCCCCGCTTAGAGAAAGTGACTGTAAGACTTTTATGTGAACTGTTTTGTAAATGTGAGCATTTGCCTGTTTTATGAATGTATGCCTCGTTTCATTGATTCAGTACACGCGTGTGGAACTTCGATTCCAAGAATTTATCTTGAGCAGTTAGAAGAATTTCGCCAACTTTTAATTTCCTGTGCGTGGAATTATACCAGGTAGTGTATTTCAGTATCAGTTCATTTCTGTGGGTTATTCACATTGATTAAAGAAGCATGCGCTTTCAAAAGAAAATTTTCCTCAGTCCTAAATCGGAATATTTGTAATCACAGTTGACCATATTTTATTTACACAAAAAAATGACAAACCGAGGGTATCATTCATTGTGAAAATGTATGAAAAGTTCAATACATGATTTTTAATCATCAAAGTTTAACTAATGTTAAGCAATTCTTCTTTAAGGACATCAGCACAAAAAATAATTTTGATAATCAAGTTTATGCTTCTCTTATGCAGCATTTGAAGATATTCACCCCCCCCCCCCCCCCCCCCCCCCCCCCCAAAAAAAAAGAAAAAAAAAATCCCACCCAAATACATAAAATAAAATTAGAAAAGAAAAAAGAAAAAAGATTCTCATTCCTTCAGAGTTCGTAATCAGGCTACCCTCAGCCCGAAGACGGTTTTTAATAGGAGTATGTGTTGACAATTTTATAACGAACACCCCAGTCCGGCTAACGCGTTTTACACAACTTGTTACTAAAATAGTTTCATTATGTAAATTCTTTTGTGAAAAAGTAGCAAGCATCACAGAACTAACAAAATCACGGACTGGCAGATTTTGAGCAGGGGTTGGCAACATTCGGGTATAGCCAGTCCTTACTCCAACCAAGTAGAACCATCGGTAACGGTCCTTATATACGCGGCGCAAGTCAAAAGTATCTCCCGTGAACCTCTAGCAATCTTCTCTTTT
>CAJDSM010057244.1:0-10084 GCA_903981925.1 Ostrea lurida | reverse complement strand
GTGATGACAAACAATGCTGTTTTTAAATTTTGATAAAACCAGTTTCATCTAATCAAATGCGATGAAAATTCATA
Source organism: Ostrea lurida (assembly GCA_903981925.1). Lineage (NCBI taxonomy): Eukaryota > Metazoa > Mollusca > Bivalvia > Ostreida > Ostreidae > Ostrea > Ostrea lurida. Next base: position 10,010 of record CAJDSM010057244.1, on the reverse strand, counting down.
TACTCATAGAATAAATGTTTTAACATAAGATAATGTGTTGACTTTGAATTTCTTACATGTACAAATAATTTGAAAAATGCAGGCTTTTTCTACGTATGTTTTGAATGGCCCTCGTATTAAGAAGAAAAATAACGTTTGAAATGTTTTTTTTTAATCAAACATCATTATTTATACACGCAAAGGACATTCAAACATGTTATAAGCAAAACCTGTACGGATGATTGAAAATTAAAGATAACGACCTACAGCGCAGTAAATCGTGTCTAGTTTGTCATGTAATGATGTTCAATGATCTATCGGATATTCGGCATTGCCACCCACGATAAAATCCATTTTACCGAATCAGTATTTTATATACAGTTTTGACGACGATATAGTTGCTTCGTCTACATGCCGTCGATAATGAGACGTCATCAGTTGTACATGTACATAGAGTAACATATTTAGGTCTAAACTTAACACTTCTGGCCGTGGGGCTTCTTTGACATACCTACGCCTGTTGTGCACATCCTTCATTTCTATGGTTACATCTGAAAGACATGATTCTCACTTCTTAATGCCGAGAGCTTTGAGAAGGAGCAATACCTATGCTCACGTCGTGGCACTAACAGGGCTCAAACTCGTAACCTCCCTGTTAAGTTGCGAACGCTCTATCATCGAGTAATTCGATATATTACTCTGTGAGTAAATATAAATATACACTAAGCTGAAGTTACATAATACTGCAAATTTTCAAATACCTATAGGGTAAAATCCCATTAAGATCTTATAGCATCGCATAATTATATAATCCGTGAGCGATACAGCTAAACGATATTCACTACTCACATGCCAAATGTGACAGATAGACAGAAGGACCAGGTACTGTCAAACATTCATAGACAACATTTTTAAATTCACGTTTGAAATCTTGATTCTTGCTTGAAACATGTAACAGTACGGCGCCCTATTGTAATACTGTTTTAAATAGTTCTTGCATACTATTAGGGTTGACAGAGAGATGGAAAAGCAACACATATTGGGTCTAGTGTTGTAGTTGTTGCTGCTGTGGTTGTTGCTGCTGCTGTGGTAGTTGTTGTTGCTGTTGTAGTTGTTGCTAATGTTGAGGTTGTTGTTGAAGGTGCACCTGTTGTTGTTGTTGTTGTAAATACAGTTGTTGTAGTTGGGTCCTCTGTGGTTGTCTCAACAGTGCTTGTCGTTGTCACTGATTCTGTTTGTACATCAGTAGTAGAGGACATTGACGACACTGTTGTAAGTTGATCGGCTCTGTTCATGTCCTTGAAAATCAAATAAATATTCTTGTGTATTTCTTGTGGGAGGAAAAAGTTGAGGAAATAGAACATTTTGATTAAAAAATATCATTTTTATGTATCCAACATCCATTTACATATGAAAAGGCAATGTAACTAACAGTGATCAATCTCGCAAGTCCTAAACTGAATACAAAAGTGTTGGACAAACATGGCACTCTGGGTACACCAGAAGTGGATAAAGGGGCTCTATTTGTACCAACAAATCATCGGTCACCAATTACATAATGCGGTTGCTACGGTAATTTAAAGAACATTTTAAATATCTGGAGTCACATTGTGATAAAGATTCGATATGAGCGCTTGATCCCGTTTCTGGTATACCCGGGAGTCCGTGTTTGCAAAACTCTTAATTTGTATTCCGTATAAGATTTATGAGATTGATCTCTGTCTTCACCTTTACGTATTTACAAAAATTAATATTCTTCTTATACTTCATGGTTACCTTTCATTTCTTCTTTCTTTTGACAATAAGCAATTCAAAACCCATGATTTGTGGAAAAAAATGCAGTAGTGATGATTTAATTCTTATTTGATAGAAAGAGTAAGAAATACATATCGATATCTTTTTTTATTTATTTTCCCAGAATTTGGTTGTCAACGCGGCAATTTCCTTTCAATGAGTGTTAAATGCATTACTGTAAAAGTGGCTATTTACGTGTGGGGGAAATTTAAGCTAATTACGCGGTCAGGTAATATTCACGTAATTTTCCCCCACGCGTATTGTTAGCACATCTTATATACTATATGCTATATTATGTCACCGCATATACCCCCCCCCCACACACGTAATGTTGGACATGCCGTAACGCGTACTTAAGGACATACGCAATGTACATTTCACAAATAAAAAATTCTATCTCCAAAATGAAGACACTCCAATAAAATATTAAGAGTTACAGACAACGCTAACATCATTCAATTCCCTTTCAGAATTATTCGATGATGATGAAAAATATAATTGTACAACAACTGACAGTGTTTGTAGTTTGTATATATACAGTGCATTGTATTTGCTTCTCTAATAGAGAGGTAACTCAGAATTCAAGTATGAATAATTTGTGCAAATTACATTCTTCATCAACTGTTAACTTTTCCAAAACACAGGAAATATGTCCTGATTTTTTCTCAAAGAATATCTAAGGGTACTATGATTATATTAAAAAATAGTTCTATTAAATATATACAGATAACGAACGTTGCGTATGACGCTTAACCCCCAGCGTAAATAACCACTTTTACAGTAATTCTTTTTATAATATTTCATAATAAATTACAATTTATAATCTTCCACCACCGAATAATCCTCATTTACACTTTTAATTAACAATTACGCTAAACAGAAATAATTTAAAAAAACCCACATCAATTTGTTTTTTAATTACCTGCGTAAATAGTATGCATACGGTATTGGACGCTGAATCCCCACAGTTAATCTTAGAAACAGTCCTATAAAGTGTGCAATTTTCTTGATGAAATTCCCGACAGATGCGAAACTTCGTACACGCGTTAGATGCCCCGCAAAAGAAGCTGCATTCCAACGTCAACAAAGTATTGGGTGATGTTAACAAAGTATTGGTATCATCGTAAAGATGGCAAGATTGTCCATCCACGGTCGAGAGGATCCAGCAAATGGCCAATAAGACCTTGTACAAGATACCGAATACACAAGAAGACATTTTCTTACTGAACTTTACCCGGTACTGTTTCAAATTCACTTCAATATTCAATATTCTTTGTGGTTTTTTGTTCTCTATACTCGGCTGGTTTCGTGCAGTCGCCTAGAGCCATTGCCGTTATTCACACTGTGATATTGTATCTGATACCATATGCAACGGGTTCGGAATTCTTGATTTAAACAAGCTTTGTGGTGCATTAGCCGGTGATTGCATGTGTTAAATTCGGAAAATATAGCAAACTACTTTAATTTTCAGTTCGATAACTATCGGGCCAATTATTGCTGGGCTGAATATTAAAATGACAACAACGGCAAGCATTTTAAGTCTACCTATGTATATGTCGGGCCTTTCGATAACTCCGTCTGTAAATCAATTACGTAGCATGCAGCAGGAAAACTCGTGAAACTAATATCTCTATTTTTTTATGAATTGATCAAAATCTATATTTACTGGCAAGGTTTTCAAATCAAATTTAAAAAAAGAAATGAACAGTGCGTGTTGATCTTCCCCTTGAAGGTATGACAACTGTATTAATTTTATGTAAATTCTCATACGTTTGCTATTTAAGTTGAATTATTACTTGCATAAAACAACTGATTTATGCTTGGAAATTACAAAAAATAATTACATCTGAGTCATGTTTTGCGGAGCAAAGAAATCCTATTAGTTCTCTATCTGCTGCGTTTCACAAGGCACGCTGTTGGCTACATTGGTACTGCCGCGCATTTCTAGAGTTTATCTGATGGGTCTAGAATTAAGTTTCATAACCCACACGTAGGTATCGGAACAATGGGCACGGAGGGTATAAAATTATGTATTTCATAATAAAATTATTATTTTTCATGTTTAATATTATATTTGCTGTCACAGTGGTATTACTCTAATCTTTTTATTAATTTAATAGCTTGCTTCCGCTGCAATTCTGATGAAAGCATTCTGTTCACCTAGGTAGATCATTCTTAGAAGCATCATGCTCCGCAGGTGATATTTCACAGTCACGAACTTCGCAAGAGTTTTCGCTCATATCTAATGGCATATTGTAGGTAAAATAATGATTTATTAGCTTATCTGAATTATGAATAATAGAGAAAATATTCCTATAAGCAAATGAATTGTACAATTGATTTTTTTAACAAGTTTGTAAATTGATTTAGGTTTTTTTTTAGATGTGCTATATCAACACCATCATACGCAGACATTTAGGGGCGTAGAACAATGTTACATCGTCCAGTTCACAGGTGTGGCTCTTTCCAACCAAAGCCCAGAACATGTACTTTGTTCTAATTGTTCGGCCAGTCGATTTGAAGTGCTTAGATTCTGTACCCAGAGTGCAAACTACACCTAGGATTTAAGATACTTTTTTTGCATTATGAACATGTCTGGGATATCTGCAATAGGGGCCATTTTACATACTGGTATTACTTTTTTCTGAATTTTTGGAAGACTATCTGCATTCTAAGTGTGTTAAATTTTCAAAATTACACATGTTTCTATGAACTCAACGCATATTTCATCATTTACCTCCTGGCTCCTTATAAAATTGTCCGCGGCCATCAAGAGTGCATTGAATACGTTCTGATATGCTTCAAGAACGCTTACACTGAGACATATATTAAGGTGAATGCTAGGGCACGCAGAGAAATTTTGACGTGGATGAAAAAATAGAGTATTGTTTAAACAAGATTTTGAAATAAAAGTTTCAAATTCTACTCCCATTTCGTCAAAAAATGCACGTTTTAGTAGAAAGCATTTGAAATAATTAAAACCCTGCTGGATAATCGCATCGGATCTGCAGTTCAGAGGCAACGTGTATTAACTTACTGACAGCTAGTGCTGTGCTAGGCATTTAATTTTGAAATTTATGATATATACATCCTTGATAGTGATAAATTTCATGCCACTGTTTAAAACGGAAGTCAGGCCATTATGACGATGTAGTAGATCCTCCTTAGTCTAAGTTTTGACATCAATCTAACTTTTGAAAAGATGTATATACATAAAAAAAATTTTTCAGTTATTTTGCATGTATACTTTATTACAAACTGCAGTGTTTGCGCTATCTTAGGTCTATATAATCTCTTAAGATATAGTAATTCAACAATTTACACTTAAACAGTCACTATATTTCTCAGTTTTATGTCCTTTGAGCCAGGATTTCTGCCCCAAACAAATAATCGTTAATTCTGCTCCTAGAAAGTTAAATACACAGTAATGTCCTTCTTAGCTATATTTTTAGTGGTACATATGTTGTTGTGATCTATTCATGATTGCTATGACTGCATAATGCAGAACTTTTTCCTTCGACAATTTTTGTATGCTCGACTGAGAACACGGCACCCACTACAAAATTCTGGCATCTGTGTCGAGAATAAAAGTCCCCACATTCCTGAAGAAATAACGATCATTGGCATGATAAAAACTTGAGGTATTTGAGAATTTCATCTCATTTTAATGCGAGCAGACAAACTAGCCAATTCAGTGTCCGCACCCAATAGAGAGTATAGGAAGCCTGAAATGATATGTAATTATTTTCTGTTTGTCTTTCTTGACCAATTGTGTAAAGTGTTTATTCATTAACACAAAATTTGGTCAAGACCGCGCATTGCTCTCATATTCCTGAGAACTTTGTCATGTCGGCACGATTAAAAAGAAAGTTTTAATTTGTAATCGTCTTTGCTTGATATTTTCATTTGCATAATTCCCCGACTATTTGGTGGGGCACAACGTTTTATTTTACTATCTATCATTATTATACTGATCAAATAGAAGGCACAGACAACGGCATGTGGCCAATTCTTAGAAGTCCTAACGGATACAGAATAAAGATGGGAACATGGACCTCTGGTATACAAGTAGAAGAGCGCCCTTAGGACGAGCTAGCATTACCCTGTCTGACAGGCTCACACGCGCGCGTAGGACCCTTTACCTTGATTCGTAATAGAGAATCAACGGTATTGTAGAACGATCAAACAATTTGTACATAAAACGCAGATAGTCATTTTGACTAGCATACAGCTGTTATTGGACAACAGATTCGTTATAACCGACAACAGAATTTGCGAAATGGTTTCTTCAGTCCGATGATTGTTGAACGTAAATAGTATTATATTTCGGCTTGATCATTGCACTATAATGTCCTTAAGGAGCATGGCACGCTTTGAACTAAAATGTTCAAATTCTTAGAATTGCCAACTTACTGATGTTTAAAATGGGTTAATGCAGTATTTCCTAGTATCAGTGGCAAAAAAATTGAAAGATCAGTTGTTAAGTATACAGCGCTCACAATCTTCGGCTATGTAACAAGGCTCGGCGGCTTGTTTTATGTTTAAAAAACGATTGTTTCGTAGAAGTACTGTTTTTAAAACAATATTAGATGTGAGGAAACACTAGTACACTGTTTGATTGTGTTAGAATGACTTCTCATATTGAAAAAAATGCTTCTTAATGGAAGTCGTTAGTAGCATATTCTAATAGATGAATGAATGAAATCGAATTTCATAACACACCATTATACATAGGCATATAGTCATAAATATAACAAACCAGTGATTACACAATACAAAGAATGAAGGACACAATGTATTTGACAATGTCAGTTGTTAAATACAACTAAGACACATCTAGGTTAATAAATTGTTCAATCTTTCTTTTCTAAATTCATAGCTAGTACATATATACTGGGCGTACGTTAGAATGCATTTACGGTTGGTTAAAATTGGTGACTAGAAGTGTTTTCTGTTTTTGTAGCAGTGAGTTGGATTTGATTGCCGGTGGCCATTAAGCCCAGTTGGTAGAACACCTGACTAGAGGTTCAGGGGGTCTGTATTTATCCCCTCTGACAGCTGTCTGTTTCATTCTCTCCTTTCCTGTTAAATTTGGTGCCAGGAACCAGCCTACACGTGAACCAGCCCCCCAGGGGATTAAAGGGATCCTCGGTTGATTGTCTTCAAGAATTAAGACATTTAAGGAGAAATATAATTATTTAATTATTTAAAAAAAGTCTTCCCATAAACAAATAATCGACAATTTAAAAAATCTATTGAACATGTCAAGTGCCTGTGATCTAATATGTAGGTGATCAGGAAAAACGGACAGTGATGAACTTTTGTACAAACTGCGTATGAATCAATAGTCAGACCAGCTAAAACAGAAAGATCAGCCATTTTTGAAATATGTGCCTATTTGATGCATTGTAAAATGATTTCTGCTTTTTCCAATATTCAAATGATGCAGAATATAGTGTAGATTTCCACTCTGTGTGTTGATCCTGTCCAAATTAAGCCCTTCTGTTGTAGAAATGCTGATCTTGACTTCTGAGATGTTTGTCGACTGCAAGCGTGTCATACTCAAAACATGTTTCAGATTCAGGCACAATTGAGCAACCATTATTGGTTCTTCCATTAAAGATGCGATATTAACAATTTTAAAAAGTATACAGTCTGTAAATTTGAGAAATCAATATGACTTGTGTGTTTATTCATATCTGACCAGATGAACGAGCACCCTGATAGGGGGATAATAATGCTAGACGGTCTGTGTGCCGTGAGGCATTAAAAAGAATCATTAATTGTAGTCGAGAGTGTAATTAAGCAAGAGATAAAACCAAGCTGGTATAAATAATTACAATTCAGTTGCTCGAGAGGCTCCAAAATGTATTGCAAAATACTTGAAAAAATAAAAATTCCATCACGTCATTCTACGAACATTAAATTAAAAAAAGTAATTTCGCATTTTGAAATCTAAAAACCAAAAAAAAAGTTAATTTACTCCCTCTATCTCTGAGAAAAATCCAAACATAGTCTTAATAATAATAATAAAAAATATCAAAAATGAAAAAATACCACACACACTAAATTAAAATCAAAAAAAAGCGCCTCGGATAAGGCAGAATAAGAAAAAAGAACGCGCTGTCCCGTGCTCTGAGCCATCGCAAAAAAAAAAAAACCTAAGACGTGTATAGCGAAAAAGTAAGTGTATGGACTCCATATGAACACAAGAAGCTCGGCAAAATTAAGAAAAAACGTGAGAACAGAATACTTAAATCGTATCAGAACAAACTTAAAAAGAGTCCCTAATCGCAAAGCGATGTCTTTGGCACTCAAAAAAAAAAGAAAAATAAACTGCCTAAAAGCCAACATAAGAGTTTGGCTCAGAGACATAAGGTCTAATCATAACTATGCAGCCCATCACAGGTCAAAAATAGATGACAGTCATCCGAATTTAAATCGCAAAAAGGGACGAAAAACAACAAATATCAATCAATCGAATCCTTAACCTATTTAACCGTCCCGTGGGGAATACGGGTTAGAATTCTAGGTCCTCAGTGCGGGGTGGCTTGTATAGAGCCGACTAACTGGCCGTCTTTCGGATGACCATTTCGTTGACATTCTCGGGCTTCTGAGTAAGTATAATCATGAACTCTCGGGTCTTCCGGCGCAGCTGGAAAATTCGCAGCCTGTGCCGGAAAGACCCGAGAAGTTGCGATTGAGTAAGTATACTGAGCTGTTTGAATGTTTTGAGTTGTTGACATTATATTCTATAATTTTGGGAGTACACTATATACTAACCTGAGGTCACGTGTTTGATTTTTCTTACTCCATTATTTTTATTATTTAAATGTTTGTGTTGATGTAATGGTTACATTCTACAGTGTAGCGTCTATAATCAGACACCTTGATAATCTGTTTCATTGTGAATTCTGACGTTACATTCTTTCGTCGTGTATTCTGTTTCTCTATGATCTTTATTCTTTCATCGTGTATTCTGTTTCTCTATGATCTTTACACTGTGCAAACCAACATTCTTTTTAATTAAAATGTTGTGTCCCGCTGCGACTATCAAATGGAGACTAGCCCCCACAACAGTGCCGGTGGTGGGACTTGAACCAGGGACCTAACTGTCAAAACTGACCAGGGCAGCGCTAGTTGAAACCCGACGCTAAAATCTCAGCGGAATGCCTGGTGTATTTAATACTACCATACTTAGAGTCCAGGAGTCGTAGGAATAAAGCTGTCATAGAGTGGATCAATAGATTAAAGAAATCTAAACAGATCAATGAATGCTGAAGGATTATGGACCTATTGTCATCTGCATGAATGATGGAGGGCTGCCTTCCTGTGAGAGAAAGTTGTGTGCCATATATATAAGGCAGTGAAGAAGGAGAAAATTTCCATGTTATTCTGTCTGAGCAATGAGTTTGATCGTAGAATTCCTTAGTATAAATTTACATAAATGTAAACAAATCATGGCTCGGGCCTTGTTTACATAACAAAGAATTGTAAGTGCTGTATCTTACTTGGAAGTCAACAGGTGACGTTAACATTTTTCCTGACAATTAGAAATACTTTAATCAAGAATTGTAAACATTAAAATCGGCAATATAAAATTAGAGTTTTTTTTTTTTTAGTTCAAAACGTGTTTATGTCTCTTTAATACATTTTAAGGTTACAGCATGAATCAATTGATAACTTCTTACATATAAATTGGCGAAGTTAACAATGTGTTACGCCTAATCAAAATGCTATTGTTCACTGCATAAATATTCTATAGAATTTAATGATAAAAATGCGTTTACATAAAATACTAAAATTGGTCTCTGTGTGACAAGGTTTCTGTCAAATTACCGACAATGTTGTGTATTGTGTTCTTGTACATGTAGGTCGATCACCTCTGGTTTATTGCAAAAGCTAAGAGACTACCATTAGAATCATGTACGTTAAAGTGCTAATTTACATATATCACTTTTCACTGATATTATAAAGGTGAGCGCAATTATTCTCTTTTTGTTATATTTCTATAATGACTATACAAACTATTAATGAATCATAAAACATATCGTGGACATCATACAATTCCACTGACTGCGAGAGGTAATTTTGCCTACTATTGTAAATAAGATAGCTTTATAACAATATGATTTCACAATTAATGCTTTGTTGTGATGTACATATTGCATATCATCTGTGAGGTCTGATCGCTAAATAAGGAACTAAAAAAAAAAAAAGAAAAAAAGAATTTAACC
>CAJDSM010057228.1:0-15467 GCA_903981925.1 Ostrea lurida | reverse complement strand
GGTCACCTCAGTATCAAGCCCACACAGGAGTATCTATATTTTTATTCCACATGTTAATATCTTTCAATATATGATAGATTCCTATTCATATACACAAGAAGATTATTCATTTCAAATCTCACACGATTGTTCAAGAATTTGTTTAAGAAAACCATATTGCCTACTTTATATGTCAGGACTTGACCTTTTTGACCTAAAATTCAATAAAGAACATCCTGGCGCTCAATGAGAGTATTTACGTATGAATTTTGAATAGTGACTCTAAGATAGAAAGGATATGCTACTAGAACCCGGTAAACATTATTTGCTACTTTTGATGATCTATGTGCACTTGATACTCTTATGCCCTTTTGACCCCAAATTCAATTAGGAAACACCTTAGTCCACTATGGGAGACCATAGGCATGATATGGTTGGTACTTTAGGTGGATTAAGGCTAACCCACTATAGAAGTTTGGGAACCATTCTCTGCTCTCACAGACGGATGGACAAACAACCTGATTCCAGTAAACCCCTCCCCAACTTGGTAATGCAGGGGGGATAATATATGATTAAAAGGGCTGCCTTCTCATTCGAATAAGTCGATTTACTTTCACATTAATATCAAATAGCATTTGAAAAAGATGTGCTTTTCAAATGCTTACATATAAACAATTATGTTACCAAGTTTGCCCCCCCCCCCAGCCCCCCCCCGCAGTTCAAAACCCTACCCCGGAATCACCAACATTTACAATTTGTCGGTAAAGCCTCTCCTGCTGTATACATTACTATGCATTTGGTTCTCCTCAAACCATGTGCGGTTGTAAAAGAGAAGATTTTTGAAAATTGTCACTTCTTCGCCCCCTACCCCCCAAGGCCCCAGCGGGTGCTAAGAGACCTGAATATTTACAATTAGTGCCGCCTTGTCCCAAGACTGCTGATGCCAAAATTTTGAAAAGAATGACTGGTGGTTATCAAGAAGAAGTTAAAATGTTCAATTGTTAACACATTCATCACACTGAGCAATTTGGCCCCACCCTAATACTAAAACCCCTACCTAGGGATCATGAAAATTTTACCAATTTTGACTATAAACAGGCTCCGCTATTCATTACAATATATCCCATTTAGCTTCTCAACATTAATATCAGATAGCATTTAAAGAAGGATGCTTTCAAATGTTTATATATAAAACATTACTGTACCTAATTTTGTCGCCCCGGCCCTGGGGTCAGAACCCCGGGCAACTACCAGGGGTATCACCAAATTTTACAATTATTGGTAAAGGCCTTCCTGCTCTACATACACCTATGCATTGGTTTCTCTCAGACTTGTGCGGTTGTTAAGCAAGTTTTTTTGAAAATTGGTACACTTTTGGACAGTTTTTGCCCACCCCCCTAGGGGTGCAAAGAGACCGGAAAATTTACAATTTATGTGCCTCCTTGGTTCCCAAAGATCCTTCATTACGGATATATGTTTTGAAAAGGAATTTGCACTGGTGGTTATCAAGAAGGAACGTTAAAAAGAATGTGCCAATTCTGTCGTAAACGCACGTACGGACGGACGCACACGCACTCGTGAACCAAATTTTTGCAAATAAAAGGTGCCCAAACCTTGGGATTTTGTTACTTTTCAGTGGGGTGACCTAAAAATGTAATTTAAAAATGTGGAAAATCAAAATTCGCCTTGCCTCTTGCACATACAAATATCACAGTGTCTTACATCAAATACTATGGAGGATAAATCATTAAATTTTCAAATTAAAGAACTTAAGAGCGATAGCCAACAACAAAATGCTATGAAAGAATATCATAAAAATGTGAATTCTAACATGTTTAAACTTAGCACTTGCCCACATGGCTCCTGAGAAAACTTCATTAAATGTAAACCCTGGTTTAAACGCCCATCTTTGTCATAATCTGTCAAGGAATGCTGAATTTCATATCCACTTCTGATGAATGAGAACATAACTTAACCAATTGCCTCTTAGACCTAAGAGGAATCACGCAAGTGTGAGAGAACAGGGCAGAGTCGCAGTATTAGTAAAGTAACAGAAGAATATGCCGATCTGACTTTGTCGACGACTGGGTGAGGATACTACAAAAGTGATTTCTAATAGCAACGTTTACCTCTGTTGCGCATTAGCAAGGAATGTTCTGAGTTCCGTTAGTAATGCACCCCGGACCGTCCAAACTCCCCAACAGTCCATGATAACCCATGTCCACTGACAAAAAAAAAATAATAATAAGAAAAAAGTAGACAAAAAAAAAAAGAAATGTTTCACGAAAGAAAAAAAAAACAAAAAAAGTGAGACAAATAAAATATCAGACAGCAAAACAAAAACACAAACAAAAAAAAAAAAACATAGATAAAAAAATAAATTTGAAATCATAGCAAACTAAAAAAAACAATTATGATGAACCAAAAAAAAAAAACAAAAAATAGGAAATATTATAAATAGAAAAAAAGGCGTACAAAACTTTATAAGAATAGAAAAGAAAAAATAAAAAAAAAAAAAACCCCAAAAATATAAAAAAAATGGGTGGGCCAAAAAAATAACTCAACTATAATAACACAAGAGATATTTAAACCAAAAAAGCACAAAAAAACCCAAAAACAAAAAACAAATTATATAACTGAAAAAAAAATAATACAGCGCTGCAATCACAGACACAAAACATATATATAAAAAAACCCCAAAAAAAAATAATAAGGAAAAAAATAAAAATAGGGAATTTTTTCTAATTCACAAAAAAACAAAATCTCAAAAATAAGGGCAAAAAAAAAAAAAAAAAAGAAAATCATTAGCAGGAATAATATAAAAAGTAAAAAATATATCCCTAGTAAACGAGAAAAATAAAAAAAAAAAATAAAAATAGGTAAATAACTAATAATTAATAAAAAAAGAAGATATAACAGTGTAAGAAAAAAAGTCAAATAAAACAAAACATGTTATACAGAACCATTAAAAAACCAAAATAGACAAATAATATATAAATAAATTTAACCACAAAAAAACAAAAATGAAAGACGCCCAGCATAAAAAAATTTCATGAGAACCAACCACTACCCAAAAATTGAAAAAACTTAAACAAAAAAAAAAAGAAATATAAAACATGTATTTGAAAAATTCGGATTTTATGTCCAGCTCTTATAATCTATTAAGGCAATAAAAAAATTATGTTTGTATCAGGTAAATAAGCAAAGGCTACACTAGACCAACCAATCTAAAACAAAGATAACATCCCGCAAAAAATTAAATAACATTAAATGGGGACAGAATATGTATCAACGACAAAATAATAAACACACAAAAATAACAAATAAAAAAATTGCTCACACATCCATTGACCTCTACTATTCTGTTGAATATCTCATTTAATTCATTAAGCTTTACCATCGCCCAAACATTAAGTGGGCATAGAAGGATGTATTGGAACCAAAATAAAAATTTACACAAAGTATAATAATTGTTTTAATATGAACATTTGTACATTACCAAAACGTTTTCTAAGCTTCTGAAGCCTCAGTTCAACCTAATAATAACTGCCTCTGCTCGTGGTATACAAGAAAGACATTTGACAGCTATTGCCGCGCTTGATTTAACCGATATGTTCTCGCCAGAATTCCTGCTACCAGGTCAAGCAAGTTTGAAGAATTTCAGATACAAATGGTCTACGTATGCTTCTTCCTGTTTCTCTAACAACAAGCTCATCTATTGTTAAAGAGATACTCTCCAAAGTGTTTGTTGGCTAGTTTGCAATACAGTTGCACAATAGACACAAAGTATTCCAATAGCCCATAGAAAAAAGAACGCGCGATCACGGTACACAAAGGGCCAAACTGATACTATCCTCTTCTCCAGTAAAACATTATCGTGTCACATCGACAAGCCTATTCTCCACATTTGTTAAACTATGCACGCACATGTCATTCACATTGTATCTTATTACATATTTGTTATAGAGTAATTCTCAGTGTCAAATCTACAAAACACATACACTGTAATTAACAGAGACTCTCGACGCGCTCACCTTGTTATAATCGATCTGAGTGATTTATCTTATGCATAACACTAAACACAAAGATAAATGTAAATTATAAATCGCTGAGCTCGATGTGTGATTAAATTAGTCTCACACAAAGGAGAAACGAAGCAGCGAGCACTTATGTGAGTATCGGCGCAATGTCACTATATAGAGACACTTCCTAATTTCTTAAGAGGGGTAATTAGTGGCGTGATGCGCCACCAGTTGTTTTTTGTGGGAATCACTTACAATTGGGTACATGAACGCGACGACTCAAGAGCGATCTGAGAGTAATATCTCCCTGTAATCACAAGTCAATATATTTATATAAGTTATAGGTGTGTAAAGGGAGGACTTCTCCTACAGTTAAGGCCTGTGGGCCTCTTGTTTAAGGAGAGAAATGGGTTGACAAACTTGGTCAGTTTTAAGGAAATATAAAGTGAGTATATGGTTTGCCTATTTAATTCCTTCCACAATTTTCAAGCTAAGGCCATGGTAAAGAATTGAACTTTTGAATGTTGCATGGATTTTGATTCTCAATTACTTCCTACGGCTAATTTTCTAAAAAAAATTTAAAGAATTCCACGTTGAACTTGGTCAATTTGGGGGAAATTTTACACAGAGCAATTGTATTTGCATCTTGTCACAGTTTATAGGTATTAGGTAAAACCTTTTAGTAGAAAGAACATCACAGGTTGATGATGGCTGATATTGCCATAAATCTGTAGATTCCTTTATATTGTATTATTCGCATGGGTTTTATTTTCGCCATATGCGCGATTATATTGATGATCGCAAAAGCATATTGTGAAGGGAGAAATATTCGCATGGGTTTTATTTTCGCTATATGCGGAATTATATTGACGATCAAAAAAAAACAAACCAAAAAACATCGAGAAGTGCTTTTCAAAGTATATGGGGTATTAGTTTTTTTTATTCAAAGGAGTTTATCTGCAAAATGTAAACCAAACAATGAAACTTGTGAAATTTTAGCCCTGGGAAATTAAAAGCCCTTTACAGTATTTAATATCGCAGAATGCTTTGTGAACGTCAAATCATGTGACTGTGAATACGCAAGTGAACTGTTAATCCTGAGTTTGTATATTTTGGCAATATAAAAACAAAAGCTGTATCTAATATATTTCACAAGTGGTGCTTCTCACAATGATAAATTCCTTGCATATATATTTTAATAGGAATCTACAGTGAAGTTTTAAAACTCTTTGCTAAAGACGAACACCCGACAGCTTGTTAAGGGCAAATTATATTCTGCACTGTTTCGAGTACTCTTGTTGATCTTCAGTTCAATTTTTATATATGGTGGTGAATTTGGTGTTCGATCTTTTCATTTATCATTTTTTTATGCCACAGGTACTGTCCAAAATCAGCAGATTTTCTCGGAGCAATTGAAGTAGAATCAGCAAATCCAGGAGAGAATCTCAAACTAAAAGTGACAGGAGTGGAGAAGAGGTAACAGGTAGCATTAGTCTCAGGGGAGACCAAGTCGTGTTGGAAAGAACTTCTGTTATTAGTTTCCAGTCCTCTTGCTGTGATGTAGCTTTTTTCCCAGACATGCAAATTCTATCAATCAAACACATATTATAACACCTCTATTTCTCAATATTATTTAATATGAATTGTGAATGTATTGCTCGTTTGTTATGGCAATCGATACAGTCAAACCTCGTATCTGGAAGTCGATGGGACTGAGAAAAAAATTCGAGATCCCTGATGATTCAGATATCAAGGGTAAAATATGTAAAGAATCGTGGTTGGGACTCCCGAATCACTTGACATAACCATGGTATCTCGATATCGGTGTGATACCGAAGTTTGACTGTATAAAATGATAAAAGTAGCTTTAGTTTGTCATTGTGGACATCGACATTTTTGATATAGAGCCATTTTTGTTGATAATGCACTCCTTTTGCAGGATGTATCCCAGGATTTGTTTTGTGCCCATCAACCAGTGTATGCCACACGGCGAGAACTTTTGATGCTCAGGTAAGGACATACAGCAATAGACATTGGTGTCAGAGAATTGCATGTCAATCCATAAATTGCTCTATTTTTACCCCTCCGCTAGCGGAAGAGATGGTTATTATACAGTGTCTATTGTCTTGTCATTCATCTGTCGCTCTGTCCGTACTTCTAAAACCAGTCAGACGGTTAGAAATGTTCAGGGATTCTTTGTTACATGATGCCATTGTGCACTCCCATTTAATTTGATCTGAATGATTTTAGGGTTCCCATAGCAAAACTGACTTTGTCTATATATTGTAAGGGGGAGGGGGGGGGGGGGGGTGGGAGGAGGTCCTAATTCCATTTGCTACTCTCCACTCAACAGGATTTTATGAAACTTTTAGGGTTCGTTTTACATGATGCCATTGTGCACCTCCTATTGAAATTTGATCAGAATAATTTTCTACTGGGTGGGGGGGGAGGATATGTATCAGTAAGTGAGCTTTGCTCACAGTATTCTAGTTTTACTATATGTTTCAAAGCCGCTCTTGTATCTTTGCCTGGTAAATTGATGATGTATGTTTGTTTTCATCCCTTTGAAAATTTGTCATTCACACTGATATCTACAGCTGTTGGTGAAGTACACAAATTTAGACCATGCTTAACACTCAAGGCCATAGCAGGGATGACTCTTCAATGCCAATGCCTGCTTCGACAGGAAACTTCTGACTTTCAGTCATATCTGAAAAACTTAAGATTCTCACTTTTAAATACGAAGCATTTGACTGTTCAAGTCCTTTGAGCGGGGATCACACGCCCGACCTTCTACAAAACGAGTGCTCTACCACTGAGCTGCCATGACCAGTCATCTTGCGTGCAGACTCAGAAAAACATAAATGTGATAGAATCAGAAAACATGAATGCGATGGATTTAGAAACATTGATACTGATTTTGCTGTGTAATTTGATTCACCCTTTCTTTGTAGATAATGATACTTGGAACACAAGTCCATTATATGTGCGGGTCTTTCTTTGTAGATTGTGATATTGGAACACAAGTCCATTATATGTGCGGGTTACAGTGCTATTCTACACATTCATGCGTGTGCGGAAGAAGTAACAATCAAGACCCTACTGTGTATCATAGACAGAAAGTCTGGCGAAAAAGTCCAGCTTAAACCCCGATTTGTGAAACAAGATCAAGCGGCAATAGCTCGAATAGAAGTCCACGGAGGAATGATCTGTTTAGAAACATTCAAAGATTTCCCACAGATGGGGCGATTCACATTACGAGATGAAGGTACGAATCTCTTTTGAGAAATAGATTACAGATTGGACTATTCACATTCATCGTAGCCTACTCGGCATTCCCGTAAGCCGAAAATGAACCTCGACTATGTAGATTGCCGCATCAAAAGTTTGTTACGGGCGAAGACGGTACTATGGACGTCAAGCAAACACACGTTACGATTTGAAACCAAATGCATTTGAGATAGCTAAGAATTTCAATAATACAATTTATTACATGCCTATGGTTTATCAGTTGAGTGAAAAAGACTTTAATGGTATCAAACTAAAGTTATATAGTCAAACATAATCATACTGCTAAATAATACATTTTATAGGATTCGGTTCTAGCCTTTTAACGTCATCCAACATGCGCGCTTCCAGCGAAAAAATGCATCGATTTTGATGCCAATTTCTTTGCGCCGATTCAACGTCGAGTCTACTTTACGGTTACGGAATTTGATCGAGCGTGTCTGATAGTATTATCATTATGATATGAAGAAAAGATTAGGTGTTTTCATGTGTTTAACCAATGAGATGCAGGATCGTTTCCTTGGTAATTCATTAATTGAGATGAAAAGATACAGATATACTTTGTGTGGAAGATTTATTGTTCCATACATTTTTTAAAAATGCACTTTAATAATGCTTTAACTTTTATCAAATTACTAAGTTACTTACTATTATTGTCTTTTCATTACAGGGAAAACAATTGCAATAGGAAAAGTCCTAAAGATCCGTGAATAGATATAAACGCATCACTCATGAGGATTAAATTGTTAAATTGGAATGCAGATAAAGTTTTGCTTTCAAGCTCAACAGAAACCTGTCTGTTTCTTAATATTCCAAAGCATTCTGATCATTTGAACCTGGCAACATATTGTGCAGATATTTTCTGCTCTCGGGAGGTTTAAGGCAAACCTATTATAAGGTGCTTTATCATGTGTATATGTTTTGTTCTTAACAGTTCAAATGTTTATAAGTATGCTTCTATGATTTTTTTTTTTTTAACTATGCAATGTGCAAAAATGATTTGGGAAATTTTGATCATGTAGGTTCTGTATGTTTTTCATCATGCTAGTTGTAAAGTAAAATTTCGCTACAAAATTTCATCACTGTCATAATTTGTCTTTGCTTTTTAAGTTACTGCTAAATGGTACATATCAAAATGGATTTTAATGGTAGAGATTTTGATGTGCGTGCAAGTAACAAGAAATGAGAGCAAAGAATCCTTTCTAGCATAGGGAATGGGGTATTGCTATAGAAACAACAGAATGGTTGCCAGATAAATGGTTTGTTGAATAAAACATCACTACTGTGTAGGGTACTTGTATATTTTATTATAAAAAAAACAGTCAGGTTGAAATGTATTCTGTTGATCAATTTGTGAATTTGTTTTTCTTTTTTTTCTTTTCTTTTTTTCCATTTTATTTTGGGTAGCAAAATTTCATTTCATTGTCAGAGAAATACAATAGAAATCACCTTTGATATTTTTATGTAACAGAACTTTTTTTTCTTAATTGAAGTTGAACTTGATATTCTCGAATACATGGTTATGTCGAATTGATTTGGGTTCCCAACACTATTTTCTTAGTATTTTTACCTCGATATCTTGAATTCACGGATATCGAACTGTTTTTTTTTTTTTTTTTTTGTTCTCAAATTCAAGATAACGAGGTTCGACTGTAATTATTATTATTTATTTAATTTTCTTTTGGACTTGTCTATTGTTCTTTAAATTTGCAACAGCTAAGAGTTGTGAAATTTTGAAGTCTACAATGTAGATTGTTAATAAGTAACTGCTTAAAGATTAAAATGGTTTACTCTTCATTGCTGGGTTATTTTTTTATGCAGTTCACATGACATTTCATGATTGCATGGAATGGATGGATGGTTAACTGAATTCTGCATTTCTCAAGCTTGAATTTATTACAGTATGGGGTACTGTATTTATATAGACATGTACAGTGCATGTGAAATCATTCTTTGGAAAACAAAAATTGTTGATTATGTCACTATGTATTATATGCAAAATGTGCTGAGAAAATTGGACACCTTGAATTTTACAAGAATAAGTATATTATTTAAGATTAAATCATATGAATCTTAACAATTATGCTGTTATTTTTAGCCTTCCTGGGGCCCTGTTTTACCAAAGAACTTGTGCCAAAAACTAAAAATGTTATACATGGTTCCAAATCTCTTCAATTTAATCAACTTTGAGAGGTTTATATGTATTTTCTCATTAAAATCACAATTTAATAAACATTTAGAATAGAATGAATTGTAAAAAAAGTTTGTCTTGTCAAGTTCTTTTCTAACACATGGCTGAGGACCAATGGCCTATGTAAGCTTATGCTTGAAACCAAATTAAGTGTTATTGTTTCATAAAGTTTGTAGTTTTAATTTTTTTCATAAATGCTGGTCATCAGAATGTTGAGATAAAATGGAAATAAAAAAAAAAAATCGTTTTACTCGAGGCCATCAGCAGTTTAGTAGGGGCTATAACTCCTGCTGTGATTGAGGGAGGGGGTATTTATTCTATGCCCTCAGATGGAGAATATTTGAAATAGCTGTTTCAATACACCAGTGTTTAATTTCCCTTGATTATGTACGCATTCCTAGAAATGCATGCAAGACTTTACTGGTGTTCATTTCGGAGTTTAATGAAAATACAGGTTATAAACTGCCACATTTTATGTCGTATTACATTAAAAAGTATAATGACGAGTTAAGTGGTGCAGTTCATACCTTCAAGTTTATCAACTTCTACAGAGCCATAAAGCATAGCTGTGCGAGGGGGGTTTAAGCTTTGCTCAAAGGAATAAATATAAGCCCCGCTAAAAGGGGAGAAAAGTGAATGGTAAAGGTAGGGTGCAATCTTCGAAGCCAAGTGTCCGATTCGCCTTACATCTAAATCTCCCCCAAGTTGGACAGATTTAGTGCGAGTTTTCAATATCTGCTGCTTTGACTTCCCAAGGTCAGTCCAATCAAATAGCGCCATTCATACAGATACAAATTTATACAAACCGCTTTGATGCCATTGATTATATAGATCTTATAAACTGCACACCAAATTTTTCTTCAATGTCTTTCTGTTGTCATCCGTAACTCATTTGTAAATACATACAAATCTGATTGCCTCATTATATATGAATATACTACAGAGAAAAGAGCGATAACTCGCTTGTCCGTTGGATGGCTTCAGTCGCGACTAAATCTGCCAAGGGGGAGATTAGAGGTAAGCAGGAGAGACACTTGGGCTTGCGAAGATGGGTAGGCAGATGGGGGAATATTTAAAAAAGGGAGAAAAGTAAATGGTTAAAACGGGAGGGTGCGGACATAATTTAAGGGGAGAAAAGTGCAAGTGGTAAAGGAGGGTACAGAGAGAATATTTAAAAGGGGAGAAAGTGCAATGGTAAAAGGAGGCCGTGAGGGAATATTAAAAGGGAAAAGTGAATGGTAAACGGGGGGGTGGGGAATTATTTAAAAGGGGAGAAAAGGAATGGAATAGGTAGTTAATACACAAAAAAAAAATTGGAAAAAGATAGAAAACGTTAAGAAATCAAGTAACCGCTTCCATACTTAAGTACATGAAAATTTTTTTTATGATCCAACGAGGGTTAATATAATTATCGATATCATTCATACCATACACCAGTGAAGGGAGCGCGTGAATTTGTCCAATACCCACATCCATAACAGTGTAGGCGCTACGATTTGTCCAATACGCACGTCACTCAATTACAGTGTCCGAGCCATCTTTATCCGCGAGCCAAGTGTCCGACTTCGCTTACTCTGAATCTACCCTCTGGCAACTTTAGTCAGTTTCTAAAGCCGTGCTTACTTCCCAAGGCATCCAACGTCAAATACGGGCCATCATACCTGATATAGAGAGAGCATGAACATAAACAGAGAAGAATTCATACATGATCAGCCAAAGGCAAGTTTTAATACGCGATTTGAGAGATAAGTGATATAAGCCTCGCAACAAGATATGTACCACCTAAATAAAAAACAACAAACAAACAATTGAATATGAGTGTTCATTACGCGTCAAAGCGATAAACTCGCATGTCGTCCGATATATAATGGCAATGTCAGTCGCGACTAAATCACCAAAGGGATAGATTAGATAGCGAAGTCCGGACACCTTGGTACGCCAAGCAGCGGACTGTGGCCTGCATTTGTCTCAACGACCATCCAACATGTAGGTCATGATCTTGTCCAATACCACCAAACAGTGTAATAAGCCGTGATTTGTCCGAGGTAATCCTACATATATATAATAGAGGAGAAACTATCTACTCAATTTCAAACGCAGATTTTTAAACCATAAGACGATATACACAGGAATTTTTTTCCCCATTTTGAAAAAGGATATATTATATCTCATTAATCATAGTCAGAGGTATAATTTGAAGCAAGACAAATGGTCAACCATTTTCAAAACCATCCCACAATATGTCCTGTGTAGGGGTAGAGGGGTGGGCAATTATAGTGCACGCAATGTACCCCAAGACCATTACAAGGGGTTAAAAAGTCATCATTGTTATTGGGCGAACTAATATATATGAGAACAATGTGTAATCTAGCCCTCATTGGGCAAGCTATCCTTATGGAATTTAGATTTTGTCATTCCCCTGATCCTCAAGCCAGACTGGCAGCTGAGTCCAATAATAACACCACAGATATACAAATATCGCAACAAGTTGCGGAGGGCATATAGCATCGCAGAGCCCCACCGTGCGGATATGTCTGTGTGTTTGTGTCCGCGACGTTGTGAACGACGATAGGAGTCGCGTAAATTACATAACACAGCAATTATTCAACCTTCCTACAACTGTTGTCCATTGGAAGAAAGGATCGAACCCTATTGATTTTCAGGTCAAAGGTCAAGGTCGCTAATAACTATTAACCTGATATTGCACCAAAACCTTGTGAATCACGATAGGGAGTCGCAGCATTCATCACGAATCCAAACAACCCTCCACAATGTTGCCATGGAGAGAGGATGAACCTCTATGATATTTTCAGCAGCGCAAAAGGTCAAGGTCACTAGTAACTATTCACCTGACAGAACCAATACCACACACTTGTGAACCACTGCATAGGAGCTCACGGTAGCATTCATCACAGGAGATCATTCAAACCTTCCATCAGAACTGTTGCGCCCATGGAAGAGAGGAGGACCTTATTGGATTTTCAGGGTCATAAGGTCACTAGTAACTATTACCCCCAAAACCTTGTGACACGATAGGTAGGTCGCAGCATTCATGATCACAGAATTCCCCATCGAAACTTCACAACTGTTGGCACCCCAGTGGAGACGATAAGGATGGCCACCTAAAACATTGATTTATCAGGGGTCAAATGGTTAAGGTCACTAGATAACTTATTACCACAGAGACCAAAAACCTTGTGAACACGATAGGAAACGCAGAAATTCCCTCAAACGCATCTCAAACTTCCACAACTGTCGCCCATGGAGAGAGGAATGGACCTCTATAGATTTCAAAAGTCAACAGGTGGTCATAGCAAAACTTCATCAAACCCTGATCCAAATTACTCGTGAACATCGATAGGAGTCGCAGCATTCATTCACAGAATCATCAACCTTCCACACTGTCGCCCATGGAGAGAGGATGGACCTTGCGATATATTCATGTCCAAGCGATCACTCAAGTGACAACACCACACATCACCCCACCCACCCCTAACATACGTCGTGAACATGAAATAGGCAGTCGCAGCTATTCATGCAAAGAATCCATCAAACCTTCCACAACTGTTGTCCATGGCGAAGGAATTGACCCTATTGATTTTTCAAGCGTTAACGGTCAAGGTTCACTAGTAACTATTACCCATAAACCTCGTGAACACGATAGGAGTCCAAAACATTTCATTTGAGAGAATTCATTCAAACCTTTCACAAATGCTTGCCTGCAAGGTGATGGGTAAACCCTTATTGAATTTCAGGAGTCACAGGTCACTATTGACTATTGTTTTAAAATCCTTGATGTAATGTGAGGGGAGCTACGCTTGCGTTGCCTTTAAGTATCATTAAATATATATTGTGGCATGGCAGTGATAGGAGATTTAGAGATAGAAAGTCTCATTTTCACCCTTAAAAGAAAAAAGACAAATGTTACCATATTTAATATATAATAAACTTTTATTATAATTATTATGTCATCCTTAGCTTTTAACAAATAATATTTAATTATAAAATAATATGGATCCTAATATCTTAAGAGAAAAAAAATACACAGAGTATATAACCGAAACAGCCCGCAGCTCTAATCCCTTAGTTTGACAGCTAGGGGAAACGGCTACATCTTTTTTTTTTTATTTCATGACTTAAGCATTGGGTCCATAATGTGTATCCATTGATACCAAAAATATTTGTTTCCCCATTACTTGAATCTTCACATCGTATTACCCGTTAACTGATTCAAGAGGATATTCAATGTGTTGTTGGATAGAAATTTATTCACGAGTGAGCGTATTTGTTTTGATATTTTCAGAGTGGGAGAGAGGTTGAAAAATGAAATCTGTCTCAACGGTGAAATAAATTATTATTATAAGCACAAAAAAACATTGAATATTTAATTATACATTTTATTCCAGTGCACATAGATGTCTAATACAAATTACATTTTATAGAACTTGTACGCAGAAACATATTCGAACAAAAACGAGAATGCATTTCGGTTATCTGTAATTTAATGATCAGATTGAAACAGTTCGATATGTACTATGTAAGCACAGACCTATTTGCTTTTGAGATCGTTGCGATCTCCAATAACATAAATAGATGTCGTGTACAGCTTGGAGAAACCTAAATAAATTTTGCGGGGCTTTATTTGTTGTATTTAAGTGTTTAAACTATTATAACTCACCATAACTTGATCATGCAACTTGTCGCTAATTTGAGCTAAACCAATTAAGCATTTGTCTTCTTTTTTGGATTCGTGGTGGTATACAAGCACTGGGCGTGAACAAATTTGATACCAAGTTAGCGTTACGCGCGGTATGATATTTGTATCTCCACGGCAGTGCTTGATATACCAACGACTGGAAGAATCAATCGCTATATTTACTTTCCTCAATTTTATTAAATTTTTATAAATGTTAAGGATTTTATTCATTTTTATTCAAAATTTTGGGCCATTTCAATAACTAGTGGGTGTGCGTAATTATGTTAATGGAAGAGCGATATGCAGCCGTTGTTACGTATATGTAAAATATAGCTGCATTTGGGGATATTAACCTTAGTTATAGTTCAAACTATACGTTGAATTAGCTGAAGTTTCATCATCTTTTTTAACTTCTTATTTTCTTATTATTAATCACATACAAACAGACCGTTGAGGATCCGGGTTAGAATAGGTCCCAGCAATGCCCTTGCGTGTCGTAAGTAGGGACTGAAGGGTGCGGTCATTCGGATGAACCGGAAAACCGGGTCCTAGTTTCACAAGCAGGTGTGGCACGATAAATAGATCCTCCCCTGCTTAAAAAAGGCCCTGAATTGCGAGTATAGGCTGGTATTTTTGCAGCCCTTCACCGGCAGTGGTGACGTCTCCATGTGAGGGGATAGTTTCGGGTGGGACGTAAACAATAAATAAATCAATCAAATCCAATCAATACAACAAGTATAGATGTATTGTAGTTTCCGGTGGGTATTCCACAATACGCCGTATTCGGTTAGAGGTGTGTATTATACGGGAATGTTGATCTTTTATCATTCCCGTGCATATTCAAGATGAGAAATCACTAAGATTGTAAAGAGTATCGACTATTTGTAGATTAAAACATCACACTGTCGATTCGGGATTAGGTGACGTCATCTATTAAAGACGGAGGCGTCTTATTTATGTTGATATAGGTGGATCCTCAACTATGCACTCACCACAAAAAACCACGATTTATTAAAATCAGAACGTAAAATTAAAGGTTAAATTAGTATTGCGGAAGAAGTATTGCGGTGACAAAGTAGCGTAGTTTGTTATTTTCTCAACATATTCTCACTGTGGAAATATAGAATACACTTTTTTTTTAATAATTTCACACTTGTGAAAAATAACCAAGTTCTTTTCAACGGATAAATTGTCATATTTCCCTGCTGAAATGTATATTAAACTGAATTAGTCTTACGGCTGTTAGCTGTTCTCTTTTGACATAGTTCGGCATATTTAAGTGTTTGTTAGC
>CAJDSM010057222.1:705-15738 GCA_903981925.1 Ostrea lurida | reverse complement strand
GTATACGACACTTGAATCAATCTTGCACAGAGATTGACACTGGTATCATAAGAGGAGAAAGTAGGCAGAACAAAATGTATTTACAAAATACTACAGCAACAAATAGGCGGGGCTAAAAGAATTTAGATGAACAGAGAAGCCGTATGAACCAGAAGCGGTGGAAAACCCGTCATGAGTCAACTTATGGGTTCGTATTGTATTCTCTTATCATATAAATACTTGTAGTTCCACCCATTTGTTGCTTGTCATCTTTTTTTTCGATCATGATATTGCCCCGCCACTTGTTTAGCACTAATATATCTGCATAACCCTTACCTGCTTCGCATGCTATCGTATATTCCGACTGATTCATGATGCTCCCCGAAACCAGACGTTTTTGTTAGCTTTAACCCACACTGATTGGACTAACGAAGTTGTCCGAAAATTTTACATGCAACATCCTGCACGTCAGTGACCGCTCTGATCCGTTGTTTGATTCAAGCCTGGTAGGACGTGATCAAAATCCAGTTGAAATTGCTTAACTCCCATCAGTCTAACTTTTGGTTTGGCAACTCTAGTTAATCTCACCTCTGATATCGCTCCTCAACGGCCGTCCTTAAGCTCCAACCTACCTAGTTTTATGTTATATACTAAAGATGTTCTTTGGAACTTACCCGTAGATGAATCACACTGTTCTATGTCTTATCGCAATTTAACTCTAGTGTTGCCTCAACTTCTCCGATTCATAACTAATTCTAGTTCTTAAGTCCCACTCCCATGCCATTATTTTGCTCATGTTATGCCTTATCTCTCTTGGTTAAATAACAAATATTGCTGTTAATCTGCCTACTTTCCCTCTATAATGGATTTAAACGACCCAGATTTCAACCTCCTGATAGTGAAAGATTGCTTCCATGGTTGCAGCTCACTCATTATACAATATAAGGTGAAATGAACAATACCTTTGATATACTTGAATCTGATTACAATGTAACATAGTAAATATAAACTGAATTTGTGATTCCGTGTTTCCCCTTTTCCAACCTTCCCGATGGCCAAGTGAAGCCCAATAGGCCCTAAACAGAGTGTTTATGAAAGTTTCTAATACTTACCTTAAGATATAAAAATATAGAGAAGCCCTGATGTTCCTTTGTATATAATTTCTGTCCTTTGTGGTATTTCACGCACCAACGTGATTGTCGAATCATCTTCATATATCATTTTCCAGTCACAGCCTCACGTATTCGAGACGATTACCATGACCTCTGAAGTGTTGCAATGGCGTACGTTAATATAAGTTTAGACCTTATAACCCAACTCGAGGCTATTTCTGGAGAAATCATTCCTATTATGCAGCGTACAATGTAGTGTTCTTTTATGTTATGGATATTACCAGATGGTGGAAGAAGTATACATTTGTGGTTCTAGTAGAGGACCTCCCTCGTCCTTAATAGACCCCTTAACCAATATAAAACTTCTTTTCCCTGTCTAAAATCCAGTGATCACGTTTCCACTACATATCTTAGAGTGCTCCCACCTGTGCTGCGACAGACTACCCCAGAGACCGTCCTGTTTATTTGTATGACGTCTAAAAGTGAATCCTCCTATAAAACCAGTACCTCGTCCCTGCTTTCTTCTACTCTCTAACCCCATAGCCTCCCCGAATGCATACGTAATGTCGGCATGATTTGAGCGAATGGTCCCCCGACTATTGCGTATGTGACCCCAAATTCGAATCACCTTGAAAGTAAACTGGTCTATATCGTTCGTATCTACTAAGACCCAGTACACGCCCCGCTGTTGTGTCCCGCCCCCCATACATAAGTCCGCGATAATGCCCCCTCCTGTATGTCTGTGTAAATCAAGGTTTAAACATAAACCACAAGATTTGATTTTCCTGCGCTCTTTACCATGGTAGAAATATACCCCCGGACCAACAACTGACCACTATACATTAGGATATTCTCGATTCATATCTAGAACCTTACTCTTCATGCATCATGTTGTCCACCGGGCTTTTTTC
Source organism: Ostrea lurida (assembly GCA_903981925.1). Classification (NCBI taxonomy): domain Eukaryota; kingdom Metazoa; phylum Mollusca; class Bivalvia; order Ostreida; family Ostreidae; genus Ostrea; species Ostrea lurida. Next base: position 13,736 of record CAJDSM010057222.1, on the reverse strand, counting down.
ATACAGTGGGAAGGACCAAAATTCCGAAGGTGTTCTACATACCGCACGACACAACCTGATGGTCCCCGACGTACAATGGTAGAGTTCCAGCTGTATTTTAATAAGCGAAGGATCTTAATAATCAAAGTTTCTTGTATGATTCTGTATTAGGAAATCTGTTTACACGAGTATGTGTATTAACACTCTGTTCGTTATTTTTACTCTTCACATGAAAAACATTTTTTGTAAAAATATACATAGAGGACTATTTGAACACCCCAACGATAAACCCTCTTCGGAGCATCAGATTCCCATGTTTTCCCGTTTCCCTACCCATAACCAATAAATAAAAAATATAAATTATGTTTATCCATCGTGTTATGCGGTCTACCCATAAAACTGGTTGCCCATGTCAGTGCGGAAGAAAGAAGAATAAGAGATGTCTGTGTTGCATCACCATGTTTGCATCGCTTATATTGATATGACTGCCAATGAATAGCTTAATGGAATACTGTTCATTTCATGTGTCCCTCGAACATTTTGGGAAATCATGAGAGCGAAATTTTAAGAGTACTCATGCTTAAAAAACTATACAATAGTAATCCTCCCTTCTCTTCATGAAATCCTACAAAAATAAATATGTTTCACCAAAAGAGATCTCTCCTTTCGTGTCTAAGATTTTATCTAAATGGTTGGGCGGGCCAGTCTGACCTTTTTTCCTTGTCGGATATGAAAGCCCAAGTCGGAATATGGGAGAAACCGCCTATCAAGGTCTCCAAAACGAGATGGAAATCCACTAGTCATAACGGTGTTGGCGTATCTGAAGCTCCCATGAAAGGATCCTCATTTACTCGAAGTTCTTGCGTCATAGTAAAGCTCAAGCCCCCTACGCCAGAAACCACATAATGCCCGGAAAGTTGCCGATTGCAATTGAGGATTCTGGAAATCCTTGCAAGTCCTCCGACCGGGCCAATGAGGTTGACTCGTCTCCATATGAGTTTAGAAGATCCCTCTCGTGAGAGACGTCAAGAATGAGTGGCGTTCCCAATTTAACAACCACGTGATTTATATTCACTACAGTATATCCCACCCTTGATGAGCACTAATCTAATACAATAACAGAAATCAATCCTCTCCCCTCCGCCCTCTATATTTCCAACCCTTTTCCTCCATCCTGTACATGATACTTAAAATGCATAATTCAGGCCCATTTATCATTTGCATGGATGTAGATCATGCGTAGCATGATGGTTTATATCTTCTGCTTTTTACTTAGAAGTATATACCAGGACTAAGGCTATCTTCGATAGGAAGGTATCGACTAAAGGTGCCTGATGTCCAATGGTGTCGTGTAAACAAAAGATTGCATATTTGCCGCAATCCCGACCTAATGTAGTATGTGCATTTCTTCTATTCACTATTGTTTTTTCATTATATTCGCCAGTCGACAGGCCCAGACGTATGCCGCCCGCATTCTTAAATGTAGCGCCCTTCAGGTTGAATGGGTTTGGCCGCCAACACGAACAGCAACCCTGCCGTCCCTGGCTGAGAACGGGAGGGATTTACACGCTGAACGGCGTCCCGAAAGCCCCCAAACAGTTAACATCTAGCCGCAGGGTCCCGAAACTGGGTGGGGCCCATATGTTGCTCACGACTATTCCCAACCTGACCCCCTAGGAGTCATGTGCGGAACTTGGACTTTATTACCCCAGCTAATTGTATATATATTTATATGATAAAAACTGAATTAAGGAACAGTAAGATCTAAGCGAGAGAGGATACGGAGTATGGGGGGGAAAATTGATTGGCTAGATAGACACCCCCTTCAAAAAACTGTAAAGTATACAGCGCTTACCTGTTAAAACGTTGTAATGTGCCCTCAGTAAGCTACCTGCATGTCATTTGAAACAGACCTGCTATTTAGTCACTACGATCATTTCCTTTGTTGGAAAAAACTTTCAATGGGGTGAGATTCCTCATATCCCTAATAAAATAATCTCAATCCAAACTTTTGCGTGCCCGTCCTCCTTTTTTTCACGTTTGTCTGAGGACCTGTGTGGAAACAATTTAAGGTTCGTCCACATACTCCGCGATTTAATTAGTCCTGTTAATAATTTCTAAAAGTTCCCAGATAATACAGTAGTTACCACCTAAGATCTCATCATTCTCGTCTCCCTTCTCCCGTCTGCCTGCTGGCTGTTGACGATTTGAGCCAGGGCGAGTCTCTTTAACTCTCTTCTCTCCTACGCAAAGTGTCTAACTCTCTTCGGATATATCCGTCGACTTGGTCCCCTCCTTCGTTTTCTGGCTTCTCTCTTGTTCTTCAGTCTCTTTGCTCTGTGGATCTTCTCAATCTTCTCTTCTCCCTCTCTTCTTTTGCTCTACTCTTTTTAAATTTTTCTGCCCTTTTCTCTTTGAAAAGGGTCTGAGTGGTGGTTATGCAATTCCAACCTAAACTTGATCTCCCTGCAAATCATATACCGAAGAAAGTATCCACCTCTTCACAACCGATTTAAATTTCTCGCAGAGGTTTAGTCTTCTTAAACCTTTTTTGCTCAATTTTGAGGTTCCCGTCCCATAAAAAGATATGCAAGCATGCTTGAGACCTTATATGTCTACTTTTCAATTGTATTATCTGGGTTGAAAATATACCATGTAGTCTTAGAGCTTTCTATTGTTTTAATGATGTTGTTACCACGTGTGTAGAGATTAACAATCAATCCTAAACTCATTAAAATATCTGTGTACAATAAATATATGCAGGCTTCAAGTGGAAATCCTAAACTTACATGTTGAATTGCATAGTTTAACATAAAGCCCAAAAAGGGTTAAAACCATTGGTATAGGATACCCATCAATAACATCCCCCGCCAAACTGAAAATAGTCTACTGAAATAAATTGTTTATCCGATTAAAGTATGTTCTATAAAGCCACCACACAGATGAGGCAAAACTTTCTAATACCCTTCTCGAAACTCTCTCGTTTCCCTATAGGTAAACTCTACTCGTTCCGTCTCTCCCATCTCTCTCTCTATCCAGTCTTGTTTTTCTCGACCACCACAAAAAATCACAAGGAGGGGGATATCAACCACCCGGTGGGTTTGGGGTCCTGCGCGGTTTGCAGACACCTAGGAGTACAACGCAACAACCTGAATCACGCCTAAATGAAGCTGCATTTGTACAATTAAGATGGTTTTATATTAATCTAAAACCAACTCCGTACCACTGAAATACACACCACCGTCAAAAATACTTCAAAATAGTCCCTTGATACACATAATCTTACAGACAATACCTGTTTTCAAAATCTTAAAGATTAAGTTGCAATATAAATCATAAAATTACGCTCATTTCAGTTCCCATATTACAATATGTTTCAATTACAGATTGCCTCAAATGTTGTGGGTATACCCATGTCAATATGCCATAAGGTTTTACATCGTCCTTCAACGTGTCCCGCTTAGCCCTTAGTCGGTATGGATTTGTTCCCGCCCATGTTGTTAAAATTAATAGTCTCTTACCAGTGTTTTATCGTACACATCAATACATGCTCAGAAAAAAACCCCGATCATCAAGCTCAAGGCCGGAGAATAAGTGAGGGGTTGCGTTACTCGTCCCAGCGTCTCCCCCCTCACATTGCGCCTCATTTTTAAAGTACATTACCACCAAGTACCCGATTCATTCCGACAAGCGTTCCCTGTCCTTGTGAGAGAATATTTAGGGCAACATAGCGCCAACCAAGTACGTAAGCTTCCTATGATTTTCAGGATGGATTGCGTGCAATGGCCCCCCCTGAAAAGTGGGGCCGTCTTCTAAACTCGCGATCTGCCGATTGCAAGAAAGCAAATTTTAAAATTAATAACAAGACCAGCGTGAAGATCACGACCAGCTTCTGAGAAAGAGCGAACACCCCCAGTAAATAAAATGTACCCCTTGGGGCTCCCGAGCTGTTTGTGCATGATCTAAAGATTGGATTTCGAAACAACTTTGTTTAATCACGTTTCATGGTAATTCTAACTCGCTGATTTATTCATAGCAGAATAACATGAACATATGCACAACCAAATACATAGGTAGCATCGGGATTAAATAATCATGATGTCATTTGTCTAATTTATCAGGATTGTTTTATCTGGAACCCATCTTTACGTCAGCCCGATGAGTGTCATTGATAAAAACACCTGGCATGTGTAAAGAGTTTATATTTCCTTCGCTTATATTTCCATACCACATATACGATAAAAAGCCGCCCTTATATCTAGGTGCATCGTGAGAACGCTAATATCCATTTCTTCCCAAGAGGTATTATTGGGTTGTGTAAGAAAATGACTTAATCTAGTAAATATATCAATTTTCTCTTCTTCAATACAATATCGATGATTTTAAGCTCAATTAAGTAATAATTATGAGTCTATTGGATATATCTTAACGAACAATGTAACTCTGTAGTAAATCCATATATTATACGAAGCTAACCAAAGATCAATAATGGTTTTCCTTAACACTTATTCTAAGGTTGAATTCAAAGACTCGCTGAACCTCATGTTTCCAAATATTAGAAGTTAGGGTAACCTACGCGCACATAATAGAATCAAATCTAGTGTGTAATTTGACCAATCCTCGCACCTTGCAACCTGGGGGTGGTTGTTATTGTGTCTTGGTGTTATCCGGCCAGGGGACTATTTGTCCCGTATTAGACTCGTGGTATTTATGTAGCTAACCCATAGGAAAATAGCTCAATCCTACTACTGTAAGTCATCCCTCGTGTAGCTACCTTAATGGTATCCCCTACCGTGGAACACTGTCGCTACCTAATTCCAGTAACAGCCACTAAGACTAACTTATGTTCTGAGGAGCCCTCTCAATCTATGTGGTACATCTGTGCAGATGCCAATTTTAATCAGGTTCCAGACATTCCCCACTCATCTGAGATTCCCTTGCACCCCGCCCCAACACACATTGGTCGCCAGACGAGCTTTCAGTGAAAAATCGCGATTTTTACTCTGTACTTGGATAGGATAACCTCTCATCGCAATGAATAAGCTCTTACTTGTACGTGGCTAATATTTGAACCTACGCATCATACTAGTCAAATACGAGTTTTTTACAATTTAAGCTTCGTTATTGAATTTATTGGCGAATAAAATACTATTTACAGAATCGCTTTACATAAGGGGATCGGTTGAAAAGGTCCCCATACTTGTTTGTAAGCAATGACCCTTTTAGTGTAATGTCTCTAGCGTCACCACTACATGCGAGAATTAGTCCCTTAAACAACGGTCTTTTTATCTAAGTTTGGGAAATCATCTCACACCCTTAAGGATCCATGATGCTAAAATTTTACCCTTAAAACATGTCTGTCACCCGTTGCCGACGGCTGCTTTTTATTTCACAGTTAATATTCACCACTTATTCATTAAAACACAGGTACTGTTATCAACACCCTGATTCGAAAATATAATATGTGACAAAATATTTTGATATACCCCCAATCCCGTGAAGTGCAACGAACAATATACATAAATTCTCGCCCGAAAGATGAATAATTATCGAAGCCAAGAGAGTAGGGAGATGCGTTCGTACTTAGCGCCTCCATACTATAACGATATCCATGAAATTGTTGTATGCAATGTCTATTATGGTCCAAATGTTACAAGTATTAAAATAATTATGTGTTGATGCGTCCGTTTCCGCCTTTGCTATCATTGGATAAAAAGAATTTGAAATATAATTTCTGCAAGTCCACCCCGATAATTGAATTGTCCTGGCGAAATTGTCGCAGCAGGGACCAAAACCTTTGAAAGATTATCGATAACATTTTGCCAATAAAGTATTTCGATCAGAGCACCAACCTCGGATAGCGAGCCACCAATCGAGTAGATATATAACGCAAGATTCTGCGCGTTTAGAATTCAGACTTGAATTTGTGTTGTATTCCCTTACACCAACGACCGAAATTACCAACCCAATTCATTATAGAATTAATTCATGTATAACCCTTATTCCGCTTAAATTAGCGCTTCTCATCCCTATCAGTTAAGAAAGTGGATATATAACGCAAGTAAATCTCGAACATCAACCTGAAATAGATGTCTATAATGTGTGTCTAAATAGAGCTAAGAATCATTGAGAATAACTCCAGTCTGTTGAAGATCTTAATCCCTAAAAGGGTATTTTAATTGAAAGAATGCCTTATGTTAAAATCGTTGTACTTTCTCTACTAAGATCTTCCTAAGCATGTCTGTAGACGCACATTGAGTTTGGTATCTTAATCGTTTAGTATTGTCCAACCTCATCTCTTTAACTTAAGATTCGGTCAGTATATCGATCATGCGAGCCGCAATCTACATACGCGGCGTCGTGGTAATCTAGTCACATACTCCCCCACCAGATGTTAAGCTCTGATTGTATGGCCATATATAGAAAAAAAATACATTTCCTAAAACATACTGTGTCCCCTGATCCTTTCCAAATGTTTCTATGTCTGCCAGGCTTACACTGAATGGTAGAACATTTAATCCAACCTTAAAATTTGTGATGAAAATTAGTAAGCACGTATAGTGCGCAACAGAAGACCCAATAACAAGTTCTGCGAGATTATCAGCGAAGTCACTCGCAACCCCACTCCCAACATATAGTATTTATGTACGTTTAACTATTATTCTTTTACAAAAGTTAACTATTGTGTTGTGGATTATTTTTATTTAAAGAAGTTATACCCGGAACCTCACTGGTGGTTTCTACCCCTCTTGCGTGTTGCAAAAATTTTACTCTCAACAATAGGAAACTATGGTCATTGTCTTTGACATATAAGAATCCTAGAGTCTTTCTTTTTGAATAAGTTATGTACTCACTGGTGTTACCCCTCTTTGGTCGTATTATTCTTCGTATAAATATACGTATCAGACTCAACATATATCTCTTAGCAATAAGTTTAGATCACTTCCTGGTTATATCTAACATATGAGATGTAAATTACTCAATATCAATCTAGAACGCGATGCTTCGTGATTAACGTTGTCTCTCATATTGTGAATGATTATATGAATAGCAAGAAAGTTTCAAAGCTCAAATTATACACAGTTAAGGTACATGTCTTGTGTTGTGGTATTCGTAATATATAGCGAATTCAAGTTTAATCTAATTTGCTTAGAGCGTTTACAATTAGAAATTACCTATGTCCTCGCATTGTATGCACGAAAAAGCGTAATTTCTCTTCTTGTTACCAGGGCGATATTGACTTTTTGTGTTAATAGGCAGAGACTAAGAATTTGCTACACATACGCCTCGAGGGTCCTTTAATAGGTCATGCTCTAAGTCTCAATATAATTTAATTTAATTAAAGTATCAATAAATACTCATTATGCAGCGTATACGAAGCTTTGTATCAGTTCAATCTAGATCATTTACCGGGCGGTAAAATAAACACTTCAAATAAACCATTGCCAGAGTCTCCGTTTTACGCAGGTACTTCCCGAAATCTACTTTTGTATTAGCCTGAGGAATAAGTAGTAAGCGCTCTCCTCTGATTTCTGATTTCGAATCTACATATGAAAGTTTTCTTATACGTGTCTTAACCAATTAATAGCCTTGATGCCCCATTCTTGACATGCCTACTCCTTTCTGACATAGTATATTCTTTGCATGACGTGTCGGCTAAGCAAGTTTCATACTTTTGGTTTTGTCGCCTAGATTTTATACCAAGTTCCTGGAAATATGCAATTTATTTCTTATAGGGACCACACAATGCATCAACAGATTCAGTAGCAAGACTGTGTCATCATCACTTTTCGTAATCGTATCATTGCTTTTCAAGATAGTGCAGGAACTCATGATAAGCCTTGACTATCTTGCAAACTCTATTGCACTCTATATATATGGCCGACCTTGACCAGCTGGATTATTACAGTAGTTCGAAACTCATCGAAACAGTGATAACCCGACCTACACACCTTATCTTGTTGGATTGCATTTTATCTTTCTTTTGGACAATATTATGGACTCACGATGTGTTGTGCGCAACAAATAACCAGCCACTGATCAACACATGTGATACCCACTGTTATTTGCACTAAAGTAATCTTCTTTACGTCACGTACATCAAATGACTGGACCACTTGTTCTAGTATATTTTGCGATATGAGTATACCCTGTTTTGGGGCCGCACATAAAACTCAGTGTCACCCATCACAACAACATGCTTACAATGTTCTTTGTCTCTTATGTATTGTCAGATGAAGAATTAGACATAACTATTCAGATATGGTCCAAGCCATAAAATGAGATTAGAAGAGTCACTCGAGGTGAGAAAAGGCTTAAAATAACTTATTATCTGGTGCTGTCTCTCCTATATTCTGCCGGGTCAGCACCGCGTCCCTCGCAAGAGAGAAAAGTATCTCTCGTTAGAAGAAACACGCACTCGCTAAAAGTCGGCTTGTTTGTTATGAGAGTCAAAGTACTCTATATATATTACACTCTTATAAAGATTGTTTACCTCTAGGAGGTTTTTGGATTAAATTATACCATCGTAAGTTCCCCTCTCAACCCGAGTATATCGCTACAGGAGGAGATAGAGCACCGATTGAAAGCCATAAAAAGTGTTTACGAACATCGAGCGTAATTCGTGTCAGCTTATGGGACACCTGCGGACTTGTGTGTTGACCAACAAATATGCGGGAGTGTGGCGACGTAGATCCATGTGATACAAATAGGAGTTAGTTAGCGATTTGACCAATGAACGTCTGTAATTAGTACTGAAAAAAGTGATCCAAGTTCGAACATACTATTACACTAAATAAGGACATAATGTGATATATTTATTGGAAACGAGAATTGGCTTTATTCGCCACCAACGCGATTTAATGGTTCTGTTCCATCGAACTCCCTGACGTGAACTCATATTCATTACATTTCGCTTTAATCGTATTCAGTTTGGCCTCTCCAGGTTACGAATAATACTCACGCCATTTACACGCCAACACTATATACTCATCATTGGCACGAATATAAAATCAATAACCTTGACGAAACAGATCATTACCAGACTACCATAACCATTAAGGGCATCGGGTGACTTAGTGGTGTATGATTACTTGCATTAGACCAAGGGAGTAAAAGGTGTTGCGACTTCTGTGTCAAGTATATAAGCGGCAGCACAAAGAATGCATCTCCTATCCTTCCGTGTTACTTAGTGTCTCATTTTTAACTTTCAAAATTTTTTATAATATAGACATCAGTCTAAAGCGCGAAAATACTACAGATTGTATAAACTGTCCACATATGATTGGTATTAGTTACAATGGAGATCGAACTTAAGAAATCCTCTACAGATTCGAAGTCTCATTACCTCTTGGTCACTTCTTTAGTGTCCTGTCCTTTCAGTACACACCATCAATTCATGCTCCTTATACGTGTTGTCTGGATACAAAAACTCCCATACTGTAGAAATATTATCTCCATGGCAAAGAGAATTTACAATTTATTTTAAACATGATAGGTTACACTTTGATTGTACGATGATTATTTGTCGTAGAAATCGGTACCGAGGCTCTCTTTGGCCACTTCGCGAAAAGATTTTATGCATTACCACTTTGATGATCTATCCATAATGTACGTGTCTGTGATTATTACATCTTGCTTAAATTCTCCATAAAAGTAACCTCACTAAAACTGTTCTATGTTTTCTTATCATTGATACGGTGGCTCTCAGGGACCGCAGAGACATTTAATGATCATTTTGTTACTATTTGAGTTGTCTTGTCACTTGCCCGCTAATCTTTTTCCGATTTGCTGCTCTATTTGCGTACGCAGTAATTTCATGGAACCGTCCTTACTCTCGGCCTATATGGATTCTTGTTTGAGTTTCGGCACACGGAAGTGGTTGATAACTGTTGACACAATGTCTTTAACCAGCTCTTCTTTCAGTGTAAGCTCTTGCCTATATATCGAACCACAAGTGATAGCCCCCACATGTTTGCCTCTTGGGGCTATTAACGAACTATCAATGTATTTATACTAAACATACTTGGGGTGAAGTTTCAATGGAATGCCCAATTAGCAGATCATTTTAGTGTTGTTCTTTTTTCCCAATCTAAAGATGAGAAATGCGAATCAAGTTCATGCCATACATTGAAAAGTTCAGTCCGCTGAGGCATTACACATCTCCCACAGTGGTGTCGACTCTAATAGAAAAAAATATGTCGGTCGTTGAAATAGCCAAAGAGTAATAGGTGCCGATTGATCAGTTATATCTGTTTCGTATGTGCCTTAAATATGTACCAATCTCGACGATAAGTTTTCATATTAATCCCCTGTTTTGTAAATTCGTGGTAGACATCTTATCAATACCATGGCATTATCCGAACATCAGATGGATGTGACGAATCGTTATACCTTTCCTATTCTATTTCCCCTTTTCTCAATATCCATAATCGCGTCACATACATATACGCCACCTCTCAGATATTGTGATGATATCACTGAGTTCAAGTGCCATGTTGGTTTGTATTTGTCGTAGTGCTTTTCTCATATTGTATGTATCTTTGTTCTATGTACCTGTAAAGGAGGCATGAGCCTAGTTGCCTGCTATGGTTGATTTAGGATGAGTTTTTGTTTAATATGAAAGTGTCCAAATCTGTCGTGATGAAATACACTCCTATAGACAACACTTTATTTTGAAAAATAATACTTCGCGTACTCTAGGTCATTGAGGTTATTTAGATTTCTCAAACCCAGTTGATAATCACCGTTCGGTTTTTGTGTAAATACCGCGTCAGAGAAATCTCCAATTTTTGTTCCTCGAGTATGATCTCTGTTTTACCGGAGGGTCGATGTATAAAAGTCGAGCTTCTGCACCTTTGTGTATTTGCCGATAGTAGCACCTTTACGATCAACCTAAAAGTTGTCTAATTGAACATTTTCCGTTATTCTGTAGCATTTTAATTCTCGAAAGTACTAATCATAAACACTTTTACTCCACCTGACACGACTTATAAACCCGTCTGTCTCTGTAATAATTACATTTCAACGTCAAAAGTAATGCGCGACGAGCGTTGCTAAAAAACGCCCAATCATGATCTGCATTATGTCATCTCCGCAGAGATATTATGTTCTTGTTCACAATCTATGTTCTCAAGCTTACTTCAGGATACCTTTTTTAAGGAAGGCGGCTTGAGAGTCACTATGACAAAGACCCCTTTGTGAAAACTCCTGCTTCTAAAAATTTCTTGCATGAGCGACTGATACGGGAGTCAACCTGAAAATCTAGACATGTATTACCTGGGCATTCTCTTTTCCAGCTATTTCTTATCTAGCAATTAGTAAATCTGCAGTGATTTCCGTAAATTATTAGAGTCCTAGCATTTGAGCACCGTCTTGCCTCGATCAAATTTGTTGCTGGCAAACCCTTTTCTAACCAGCACATCTCGCTTCGATGTTGCGTGGAGATAACAATAGAGTTGAGGGTGATTTTTAGCAACTACCACATTATTCCAGATTTACCATAAATTATCGCTGTATTGTTATATATATTTCTTAAACAGACCTTTTACGTCATACTACTTTTACGTCTTTTTTTTGTACGTTTGTATCCGTATTTACACCCATTGCCTATTAAGCAGGGAGAGAAAACTTCAGAGGTTAAGTATGATAAAATATCTCTACTTGTGCCACTCTGCAAAAACCGTTTACCTGTAGGGCAGACCTGGTCTGTATGTGTCACGCCTTCAGGCCGACCGATCACACCCCACAAAGTCCTATAATCGCTGCAGCTTCATTCCAGAGGCTGCTTTGTCCAGGAAAATATACGAACCTGTCTATATTATACATACAGTTCGATTGTCCCGTGGAGATAAAGTATATCAAGTACCCGAAAAACAACAGCACAAAAATCTAATAATCGGTTGGGGAGTATATTCAGGCGCTTTAACCATTTCTGTATGTCAAGGAATCCCTAAACTACGTGAGCCCGCAACCACCGGCAATACCACATAAATGCAAATATCACTTTTTATTGGGCCAACTGGATCCTTACAATGGACCAGATACATAAGAGAAGCTTTACAAGTCTAAACACACTCTGTAAAGCTCAATCCATTTTTTCTTGGCTACGTGTAATGTTTTGTTTTATATCGCCCCCCTCAATCACAAGGTTGCATTGGCCGTAGCTTTACAGAAATAGCAGGTAGTTCCCGATCTACTTATACGAACCCCTAAGCAATAATATTATGAATATTAGGTATATATGTCAGTAAATATATTGTGTTCTATTAGAAGGCCATAAACAATGGATTGATGTTGGAAAACCGAGAACAGAATCTTTCTTGGGTTGCTGCTTTTTTGTAAGCCTGTTACATACCTTTAATAACCCTTATCAGGAACTATGTAAAAGAATGAATGTGTACATAGAAATTTAGAGCTAAGGAATCGTTGTCTCCAAGTTCTGACCTACCCGGTTATGATGGATACCAGATCTACCAATTTCATGAATCAAGACAAAGAGTTATTGGATGTCATTAAATTTTTTATGAGTTCTTAAATACCACTGTAAAGAATGTACACTGAGGTCAGAAAGATTAAAATAATTGCCTGATGTATTTATATTTTATACCAGATGAAGTATCTACATGATTTTTCCCGTGATTGCAGAATTCGTGTTCAAAATACACTTGTACGACTACTTCTGTAAGTTACCTACTGTACCGCCTTAACAATAGGACTTAATTATGGAGTCAGTTTTACATTTAAGCTAGGAAGACATTAGCCACAACGTCTTTTCAACGAAAATCAATCGGAATATATTCGCACATGACAACATTAGATGACCAAGACTCTTAGTTTATTATTCTGCCAATTAGAGTTCGCACGTCCCTCCTTGAGTTGTTTTTTGGGTTAGAATTATGAATAGTGTACCGAGGACTTGATGCATTTATTCCATTCTCAAGCTGTTTTTTTACTTCTTTCCGCCCTTCAAATGGTCCTTTGATCATGTATACGTTTGATAAACCACGTCTCGCCAGAGGTAAGTTCCCTCATGTCGTAGGCTTGTTGTGTGT
>CAJDSM010057221.1:1618-14376 GCA_903981925.1 Ostrea lurida | reverse complement strand
TGTAAAAGTTAGATCTTGAGAAGTAAGAAACAGTTAGAGAAAAATGACACAAACAACGAACAGCTACAAAGCAAAATTACGGATCTCAGGCATGTGCCATGAGGGGATTAATTTGCTCTTTTTTGGGTGTCACAGATATAGAGGTCATGGAAGGGAGAACCTTGTTAAGGAAGGGAGAGGGAGAACTGTGTTAACATATTAATGACTTTTGTTGAAATAGTTTACGGTATTTCTGGTATTCTCGAGAACATCGAAAGAAAGGCCACCGACTTGGGGAAAATTGATTAGAAACAAAACAAGCCAATAGTTGTGAATCTCCTATATTCGAGTCAGGGAAACATTAGAAGCAACGCTTTCAGAACTCAAAAATAGAAAATTTCAGTCGTAGCCGTGAGACAGCAGTTCCCTTTCGAGAGGTGGTCCAGAAACGGAAAAAGCTATATATCCCCGTATGGGAAGAGGGCCTTAAAAAGACAACAACAGAGAGCAGTGCTCTCACCCGTTCAACAAACTGTACCAAGGACGGAAAAGCATACGTGCCACCAAGAGAAGGTCAACAGTGACGAGGACACGAGGACGAAGATCAACCAGGACAAATGAGCGCAATTGCGTAATGAAAGGCGATGTATGTAGGCTTAGGGTGCCGGAGAATTGATTACATTAAAATTAATTAGCTGGAACATATAATTGGAAACATTAATGGAGGGTTCGCCCTCTTAAAGTTAATGACAGTTAAATATCAGAATGCTACAATTCTTACGTATGATATTATGCTACTTACGAAAGTTGGATCGAGTTGGCATTTCTCTTACCTTTGTACTGTGTATTTCTTGAGGGGTTCCTGATAGATTATGATTTCGCACATACGAACAACTTAGATCAAAAAATAAATTCTTGCAGTCAGCAACTTGCACGGTGATCATCAGGGTGTTTACCACCCAGCATAGAGCCGACAAAGACTCTAGATACATACCACTTCTCCACACATGTTGGGAGTTATGTGTATTTTAGTCTTACCAACAGACAGAGGAACATATACATTATTCAGGAAAATCGAATTTGCCTTCATGCTCTTTCCTAGAAGTGTAACAGATGACGAGTCCTCGAAATCACGCCTTGTCTCTCTGGGTTTCTACTCCTCACAAAATATGCCCAGGAAGCGAATGACAACAATATCTGGACGAACTCATTTATGTGCTCTGATGGGAAAGATATCGTCAAAGGAATAAGTACTATTAGTATTACAAGCTCGAAGTGTATGTACATTTATGATTGCGAAATCAGCTCTCGGCAGGACACTAACACATTTAAACGTAAATAAAAGGTGAGTGCTAATTCTCTACATAAACTACCTTATAGTAAACACAAAAATATGACTTATCGAATCTTCGTGATATATATTAGTGACTTAGAAAAATTACGTATCTAGATCTTCTCCTTGAGAAATACAAATGAACCATGGGGGTGTAAAAGTTCTACTCGGCTTAACTCTAGGGGTGAATAAAAGTCAAACTGAGCTCGCACATCAAAAGAAGGGCGCCAACAATCTACGCCCATGACTATATATAATACGAAGTTAAGGAACCCACGCTGAACGCTGTACCACAGTGATTTTGCATTAGTCTGTGTAGCGCCTGAATTTCATGAGGACCAGTTACAGCTCTCCCGTTGTTTATTCCCAAACTTATGCAACTGTCTGTGAGACATCATAGAAAAATCACCTACACAAAGATGTACCCGGGAGATGGGAAAGTAGCACAATCTCTACGGTAAAATAAAACTTTTTTGAAAGGACATTGAAAGATACTCAATGATTTACTGATGCCGACATAATATAACCAAAACTCCCCTACCCGCAGATACTTGACGACTCCAAAGAGTTCGAAGCAACCACATCCAAGACAAGTAAATAGGTGGTATGAATTTGACTCATATTAGCCCCTGGGGCATTAGAGGCGTAGGACATACGCGTCTCTTACTCAGAATATAGATTACCATTGGTGTCTCGTGTATGCTTATGTCCAGGTTCGACAAAGCACGTAACGGCAGTTGAGTATTCAAGGAATTCTACAAAGTCAGACCGAGAAGGGCGATCGACCACCGAGGCTATAGTTAAGCTGGTCTGTGTGGCCTGTGAATGGAACAATGAATTCTCTAATGCGATCTACGCGGATTTTTCAGTGAATGGGAGTACCAGATAATTGAGCGTTGTTCACGATATTTCAATAAGTTCTATAACAGACCACAAACCGTACCTGTGTATATGAATCACTATTATTTGCTCCTAAGATATCACTTTAATGCCACAACTCTTCGGATCGACATGAGTGGGTGCGCGCTAAATGTGACTGCTAGCCGCATATTCATATGTTCTACACCGACACGATCAAAGCCTCGCATCCATATAACGCGGGTGAAGAAAATAACGAACAGCAGAAATCACTCTCACGCCAGTTCCTGCCAGATGCTGCTCGTAAGACCATTCTTCGTCAGTCAGGCCAATATTGTCAGGGAACAAAAGTGATGGAAGCTTAAATTAACGAGATATACAACATTTATAACTTCTGTGCCGTATGGAAATATACAAGTGACCATACTCTCCACAGAGACTGAGCACTGTCATCGACTGGACTCGAAATAAATCAGGTCCACGCAATGTCATCTTGATCTAGGACCAATACAAAGAACTACATGGTCTAATCCATAATATTCAACTTAGAAATGACAGGGCACAAAATCAAACCAGAATAGAAAGTGAATGAAATATCGACTTTTTTACTAAAAATGCGCTTACCACAGCATTTAGCTAAGTGTAGAAGAGAGACTAACACACCCGTCGCGCGACTCGCGACGTCGCCAAAACAATCCACTACTATGAGTTAGTGTGAACGAATCCGGGATCAATTAATTAGTGTTTGATGACCCTCGACAACGACCTTCCGTAATTGATTTCATGAGGGCAAGAGGTCTAAAATATGAGGTTGTCCGAAAGTTCATAAGACAAGACAATCGGATCTGAGGATGACAAAGTCAATCCGGATAATCCAAATCTATTCATTCGTTCTCAAAAAGGAAGACTGATTATTGGTTACCAAAACATTAAACGAAGGAAGGCTTGTATGTAAAAATCTATAAATACAGCCACAGCCGTCGCATGCCCCAAGCACAATGAGTGGAAAGATCCTTTCCAAACGAATCCATCCTGCGAAATCACACATTGAATAAAATATGATAACGTCCTACTATGCAATCTTCGGTGCAAGCGCACGCATGGTAAGAAGATGTCAGATTCTTGAAGAGTGCCACCGACCTTCACTGTTGATTAATACATCGTATACCATCCAGTCGGACTTGAATTATCCGATAGTACTTGCTTGTAATAAACGAAAAAATAGAGCGAAAGATTTTTTCCAAAGAAATACCAGCTAGAGTCTGTAAAGAAATTAGGTGAGACGTGAAAAACTCGCAGTGCCTGACAACACAATAGGCATACATTGGCTGGAATAAACGTGACAGGTGTTAGGAACTAATATACTCAGGATAATAAGAACATCCTACTTGTGTATATACTGAGGACACCATCACCAAGTATTATTAAATAATATATTACGAAAAGACAAGAATAATGCACAGGACCCAATTTAGACTCACACAAAAAAACCAATCCTTCGACATTAACTTCTCAGTCACAATTCAGCAAAATCTGTAGTCTTCATTTTTGTCTTTGACAATCATCTTATTAAGAATATACTCCGCTCAGATTTGAGCTACTTTAGTTTCTACACTGATGAGGAGTCGACTCGGCAAGATGGACCTATACGCCTCTAAGAAAGGCAATTCACAAAACATTGAGACCACCCGACTTGAATGAGACAACTACAAGGTATTTTTAAGACGGCGTGCATATTCTATAAGATATAGTAGGAAAAACAATGTAACAAGACGGTGAAGAAAACGAGGAAATTAGCAGAAACTTGCCTTCGTCAGAAATATCCGTATATAGGTGCCCAAAATTGACTGCATACCGTGCTATAAAACAGAGCTTTGGAGCTAAACAATTCCCATACAGGATGAGCTGGACACTGTTATCATATCAGGATTGCCATAACACAATAATGAATATGACATAGAACTTAGGAGATATTATGGACACCGTAATTTTGTGCATGGTATTCATTCATTTTTCGAATCGCATATTATACATGCTGGATATTGCCCCAACAACATTGGTCTGATTGCACTTTTATTTGTGCCGTGTTTATCAAAAAGGTGATCATTTTAGCCTAATAATTACAGAGGGAATAGAAAGTTCTTATTTAGTCTTCATATTGTTTCTTCCAAAAATTATCAATACCTGTTAATCTCGTACTGAGAGTTCGCTTATAGCACACAGAAAAACGAGTCATTATTTACTCATTGTTCCAGGAATTTGGATTGATGGACAGTAGTCGCTCCGTGACCTAAAATATGGCATATTTAATGAAATCATGAGAAGGACAAGGAAGATTTAAAAGCAGCCAAACACCAGGTAAATGTCATGTAGATAGGTACTTACAAGTGTAACGATCATTGGCGAGGAATAAATGAACAACGAGGAGACACCAAACTCCAATGTGATTTGACTCTCAAACCCATACAGAATAAAGGTCGACTTCGTGCAAATATAAAATATTGGTCCAATCGATTCTCTCCATCAGCTACATTGAAGCAGGATAGATTCACAGGTACAATTGACCACCAAGAAAACTTCGTTTAACTCTTGGTAGGTTTACTATAACTCTCACTTATTAAGGAACAGGCATTTGAACTTCTCAGTTGAATAGGAAAAATTATAGTTTCGGTAAAACAGTGACAAAACATGCATATATGAATAACCATGTCTTAAATCATGGAATATACAGAGGGAGAGAATGAAGCGTATCGACAAAAACTAGCTCATGTCATTCCGTTATTAACCTAGAGTATAAAAGACAGAATCTCCAGTCAAACCCTTGCTGTTAACTAACTACAATGACTGTGTGAGAGCCTCTTCTCAACTCTGTTTTAACTTAGAATGTGTAAAATACTCCATAGCATCTAGCATTCTTAGAGTTAGAACAGCATGAATACGCTCATTAAGAAATGTGATAGTGTGTGTGTCTACAACTATGGATATTTGGTATTGTATTACTCAGTTAGTTGACACATTTAGAAATAATTGAAATGCATTGAGGATTACGCAGATTAGTTCGATTTGCGTTTTACCATACCGAGAATCCAATCCTGGCGATAAAGCGATGATTCTCTGGGTATAAGGATCGAAATTGTGTGAAGAAAGCGAGCATTCTTTTCTACTTTGATGGGGATGTTATTTGAGCTGTAGTGACCTATGTGGAAGTGAGTGTTCTAGATCTGCTTTGAGCAACTGAGGAATTATCGACGATTGGAAACATAGAAATTAATCATCGGACAATTTACTTAGTAGGAGATGAGAATACGCTAAGAGAAGTGTGGAAACAACTTTTTAATACCTCACAGACTTAGTGATATATCTTTGATGTGGGTCAAGGTGGAGCATCGCGGAATGGTATGGTAAGCTTCGTCTATTTGAGTCGTAAGTATCTAGTGTGTTAACTATTATAGATTTGTATTTGTTATGTTAGGTTTATAGACTGGTAACCCACAATAATCAGATCGATTCTGTATAGCTGACAACTTTTGACAAATACTAGCACTTAACTATCATAAGTTTGCTAAGTATTATTGGTAACAACTTATATTATAGTAGTTGATTTAATGGTGATACGAGTCTGATTAGAAGTCAACGTTTCGCTAAAGCAAAGCATTAACCCGAGGACGAAAAAAGATATACATGCGTTTCAGAAATCTTACCTTATCAAAAAATGGGCGAGTAGTACATGATGTCTCATAGTGAATATGAAGTCTTATAGTTTATACTATATTACAATTAGATTTATAATGTGGGGAGAGATGTAATATACGCTCGGCCCAATTAGCTTCTAATTTATTCTAATGTTTATAACATATAGATCTAGTGTCGTGTTAATGAATACACGTAAGTTTTATATGGCAGTCATGGTTTAACTTATGTCTACTCGTCTATTTGGTCTCGCCAAAGAGCTTTCGAGCAACAATTAAGAACTGTGATTTACCGTCAAATCGGCTATTCATTTCATTTCAATCCGACCCCAATTTAATAATGTTGATAAACTTGCTGCCGATCCACTAAACCATCACATAATGTTAAATTTACTGATTTAGTTGTATACAATCTTATAACGTGATTAATTGTGTTAATCACTAATAATCGAATTGATTTATCCTTTACTAATATTTATCTCTACAAAGCCTTGTGTCTCCGAAATTCCCAGATCTGGAAATATCATTGTTATGCTGAATCAAGATTAATTATATCTTTAATTTGTGGGTAATTGTGATTAGTGGTTAGACTGTGATTTGATTGAGAGCAGTGCCTTGGGGGGTCACACAAGTAGAGTAACTCTTGGTTATAGTGATTAAGTAAAACTTTGGTGAATATTTATGACATGTTGATAAGACATCTGGTTAGGTGCAATCTACTTTGATGCATATATGTCAGTGATTTCCTTTAATGGGTTTATTTTATAGGGAAATGATTGTGGGACTAAATAGGTGATTCGATATTGACTTGCAACTGAAAAAGAACCTAAATCTAATATACTTCCAAAGTTGCTCTCATAATAAGTTTTTAATAAACTAGACGTAAGTCTTAACGTGGAACACATATAATGGCATCGTAAGGTGTCGTGAAAATATCACGTGTAGTTTACTCTAGATCTATGTAGTGATATCTCTTTTATTTGTATGGACACAATATGTTCTTTGCTTAAGAATCTGTTTAAGAGCAGACTTATGGATCTTGTCGGTTTTGGAAGTTGTTTGTATTAATTTGTTCTAATTTGTTGCCAGTCTCGCTGATAGAATAACAGAGTGTCTCTGAGTCCTCATATCATAATCAAGAATTACATTGGCTTCATATGTACGTAGAATATTAGTCTTATCACATAGGAAGAGTTTTATATAGAAAACCTTAGATATCGAGATAATCCAAAGTCTAATAATATACACTCGAAGCTGCACAAGTCTTAATATCGTTAAATGTGGGGCTTATGGACACTCATAGTTTATTATACGGCTACTTGTATAGAAAACAACTCCGGTAAATTATCTAATACATGTCAGTTAAATTTGTAGTTAATTTCTAGATAAAATTATTAAGGATCTTTGTAACCCAATTTCCCATTGACATGATGTGTGATCAAATGAAAGATCAAGACGCACTCCCATATGCGAAGCAAGCTACGTATGGGCTTCCTAGTAAGAAAATAATATAAAGCACACATTTGGCTCTTAGTTTGTATTTCAACCAGATTCTGGAGGTATTGAAAAATGTCTTTCACCTTGTAACAATAGATCACGAGAGTACGTTGAATGTGAGTACAGGTAGGGACAGCGTTAACTAGTCTCTATTACACAAATTGTTTGGTTATCCATTGAAGAATTGTGCATATACATTTAGAAAATTGTAGACGGAAAAGATAAAATTAGTGAAGTTGTCAATATAACAATATTGTAAGTATCGAGTATTTTATATCTCGTTATGGGTACATTTGCACATGAAAAGGTACCAGTGTAATACTTCAAAGATTAAGATCAATAATTTAACAATTTAGCACAAAATAGGTCTCGGTATGACTTTCAATTTCCAAACTGTAAAAATCTATTACATATATTGCAGGATTCATCGATGAAAATATGGGCAAGTGTTAATAATTCAGAGATTTGAAACTAGAAGTAATTGTGTGCACTTGACCTATTCTTTGTGTTATCTATGAGCAAATAATACTGTTTGCCTATTTCATGACATTCATCAGCTTAGCTCGGGTTTTTGCGTATATGTCATGAAACAGGCTAATTTGCTTGCCTTTTTCATTGAATTCTGCAAAAATTCTGCTTATTTCATGAAAGGGATGGCAGATTGAAATGGAATAGGCGATTTAACATATAACATCATTCACTAGGTTATTCAAATCTTTTGAATATGTTTTCCTTTGTGCGGATTCTTAATTTTAATTCAATGATTTGCTAAATTCACAAATTATTTCTCATATAGTTAATGTCTCTTATTATGAAACTATTGATCATTTTGTCTTCAGTCAGAGGAATTGTTTTTTGTGTAATGAGAGATATTAAATATGCATCGTTAACTCTTAGCCAAATTGAAGTTGACATTGTTATATTATCATTTGTAAAATGTCTCAGCATTTGAGAGAAATATTTATTAATATCATTTGATTATCATATGCGACTTCAACCTATATTGCACGAAGATGCAAGGAGCGCAAAGTTTAGGGCCTAACCACGTTGGTCTGACTCAGGGGTCCTGTTTGTCAGCAGGGGCAAGCGTAGCTTTATTTGTGCCACTACCTGCTTAATTGACATGCGGCAACATCGTGTTTTCCGGTGTTATTCACTGCCATTATTCGCGCTCAATTTTATTCGCCTCTTACGGAACACACTAGGGCATTGCTGGGGACCTATTCTAACCGGATCCCCACGGAGTTAGAACCATATCATATCTACAGCTTTTAGACAAATTATATTTCTCAATTCCGCCCTTTAACACGCAGCACGGATAGAGGGACAACCTTTCCATTCCGAGAAATCAGGATCAATCATTTGTTGTTGTCTGCTCTACAATTTTTAGCTTCACATATGTGGAAATAATTAAAAACCCCAAAAACGCTTATCTCTGGATAGACTCCAGCCAATCCTGAGAATATTAATCAAAAAAATTTTTGCACTTCCCCAACTACGGAGCGTGGTCCCGACAAAAAGGAAAGAAAATTACTCCGTATTATTGCGCGGGTGCATTCACACCTTGTCTCCGTAGCATAGTCCTGCTTGCTACAAATTATAGAATTGATTATATTGCCGTTGTCCCAAAATTATCTATGTGACTCTCATGATCGATAGAATCATTGATGTATGAGTCTACCAAGACTAAAATGAATTTTATCCTGCGGGAAATAATTCAGAATTCTCCAAAAGAAAGCGAAAGGAGTTATCTAAATCAAATCAGTGGCAGGAGATTAAGAGCACCCGCCGCACTCTCCGTCTTCTTAACATACTCACATACAAAATAAAGAGATATTGACGACATCAACTCTAACTCACCTCTTCCTCCTCGCGTGCTATTGACTTAAGACGAAAAAGTAATCGTCTGGATGTATAAGTATAATGACATAACTAAAGTATTATACTAAAACCAATAGTGAGTTAACTACAATCTAATAAAAGATAACTATAAAATAACACGTAACTATTAATTAGCTCGAAGAGCATTTCGTTGTATAGCCCTACTAGCCCCTTTTGAGCTTTAATATTCGAACACATTTAGCTGTCTTTAGTGCTATTACCATTTTTTTCAATTCGGGTTGTAACATGTCGCGCGCAGCTCTCTCTCCCCCACGACAACTTAGGAAACTAGATTAAGCTTGAATATATCCTCACCATTTGTCTACGATATACATCTCTTGGTGGGCCACTGTGATATCAGTCGCCCTTACCTATGTTCAAAGATTAATATGTAATATCCCCATAAGTCTACCGTGGAGTTTTTGTCCGAAAGAGCGACACTTCAAAAGTTGTAGAGGATACTCTTGCTCTATTTTCAAGAAATTAAGGGAAACTAAATAACTATTGTCATATGTAGTTAGCGTGTGTATGTAGAGCTTGGATTTACTAGAAAAAACATGTTACACATTGATAACATTTAAACAACGCAGTTGTCGTTTTTTCTTTGTTGTGATTGTTATTTCGTTGGTTTAATTTGGGTTTTTTTTTTCATTTTTGTTTGTCAGCTATATCTGCATTATCATGTATTGAGCTCGTTCAATGTCTTCTAATATTATTTGCTATTCTACCCATATATCTTAGGTTTGATTATAGTTATACTGTGGAGTGTAAATATGTAATTTTACTAGGATGCAACATTTGAGAGTAATTCAAATCAACCGAAAATCAATTTATAATGATATATATCGTTCTGAAAATTATTCACAAGTGTTTTTTAGAAGCTTCCCGCAGCGCACTTACTTTCTGGAATATATAATATATATAAATAAATAACTGTGTGTTTTTATCAAATGCTCATATGTCGTTATAAATGCATAGTAGATACAAATAGTGAGTATAGATATACCTCACATTTGTATCTTGCTGACTATAGCTTCCATATTAATATTGGGTGTTCAGAAAATGTATACTGAGCAATGATAGCTTAAAGACCTTCACCTGTTTTCCTATTTCTATACAACTACTTATTTTACTATTCTAAATGATTTTCACACTAATTTAGTTATTGAACTAAATAAAATCTACCATTTTCTCTCTCTCTCCATCGGACACTACTGGTTGAGTACAAATTGTATTCTCGACCAACTCACTCCTCTCCCCATACGTTCTGAAGTGTGCCTTTTCAACCTCTCATCGTATCAACTTTGGTGTTAGATTTTCAGGTGATATTGATCTATACTCAATCTGCTGATAATTATAGAATACGTCACCGAGTGTTTAGTATTCTGAAATCCTCTTCTGTGGTATTGCATTATATAAACTTATATAACCACCTATGTGCTCTCAATATTAATCATACCGTCAGTTAGCCTATTAGAGAAGCCGAGTATCCCAGAATCGGTGCTCGATGGTAGAGGGGTGCATGAATGGGTGGGCGTTTATCTCATCGTGGAAGTTAACTTATATTGTTAAATTATACTGCTAAAAAAATTGATAATTGACACAACGA
Organism: Ostrea lurida; assembly: GCA_903981925.1. Classification (NCBI taxonomy): domain Eukaryota; kingdom Metazoa; phylum Mollusca; class Bivalvia; order Ostreida; family Ostreidae; genus Ostrea; species Ostrea lurida. The sequence continues at coordinate 3,530 of CAJDSM010057221.1, read as the reverse complement.
GAAGAATTTATTGTAGAGGTGTGATCCCCGCCCTTAGATAACTGCCAATGTCACTTACGCCCCCCATCCGGGCTGTCCCCTGCTCAGCGAGACGTTTGGGGCCTTCGATATCTGGTGCGGGAACGGGACGGTTAGTGTTTGTAGGCGAATGCTCTGTGCCAGGCTCCATCTACATCTTACCCTACACGCGAGTAATCCAGGCTCAATCGACATAATGACACCTACCAGAATCACACCACCGCCAAAAATCTTTCTCCTACGTGACTGATTTTCACAACTAATCCTCCTCCGTGCATATCGACACAATTACCCCAGCCAACGCCTCTCTCTCGCTCAATCCAAGATTTACGTGTCGCTCCGTATTTAGCACTGCTCTCTCTTACGCTATTATGATGTGAGAGAGAGCACGGCGAGACCGATTATTAGTACATGAAGTTACCTGCATCTCCTTTGTCCCGCGACTTCGTATACTTCAGATGCAACCCAGTGTGCTGCTTGTCTGTATCCAGCCCCTTCCGCCGTACTCTCAGTAACCACTAACGTGTTCCACGAATTAGAGGAGCAATCCAGTCACTACTAACTCCTCTAGTTCGTAAGTCCATTACCGCTGGCATAGTTTCGTTTTTCAGTTTTATGACTTTTCTAAACTGAGTCTTGTGTACAATTAGTTTTAATGCCATGTGCATATATAGGTGTGTTGTGAACCGTTATGTGTAAAAAACTCATCAGGATTAATCCAGGATGCAAATATTTTATCACTAGTAGACATATACTGCAATTTAGGGACTTAAAAAAAGATTTAGATCTGTATGAATCAATGTGATTGAAGTATGATGCCTGAAAAAGTAGAATAAGAAGTAACATTGTGTCAAACTGTAACTCATTAAATCAAAAAAACATAACAAAAATCTGAGTTAGTCAGCAACACGGACCTCGAGCAAAAGCCGAACGGTAGGGCATCAAGTTCATGAGGAGTCAAGTATCTCTTTGCTGAGAATGCTTACTCACCCGCGTCGAGGCCTTAGTCGAAAACAGTTAAAGCATTACCCCGTAGTCAAACTCTAGTACTGGACACACATGACAACAGTCTAACAAAGGGTATCTGAAACGCCATTTCACATCCAGTTCAAATATGTCATACTGTTCGTAAAAGCTTTTGATCCCCTGTTTGCCCCCATTCCATGCAAAATGTTCAAAGTTATAAAATTGTACACATTCTATCCAAGTATAAATTATAATTCACATCATTTTTAATTTAAATATTTTCACCAACATTAACATGTACACAAAAAAACACCACGCATGCAAGCGCACGCTACGCACGCCACACGCCACGAAACACGCACCGCACCCCCCCTCCCCACAAGCCGAATCTGAATTTATATTCCCTCGGCAACTAGTTGTGAGGGAATAATTTTAAGCATGCATATGCTTCAATAATATATTCTTCATAATTGATTAATTATAATCTAGTACACCCTATGAAAATGAACACCAGCAATATCATTTGCACAGTTGTATGTACTGGTGGGTACATGACAATTTGATATATGAGTAACTTTAAACATTTGTACTCTAATATTCATCTTGAAAAAAAATATTGCCATTTGCACGAAAAAATAACATCTCATTTCAATTTTTATATTACCCTTTGTTAGACTGTCATTTTCCTACTAGATATGAATACGGGTAATCCCGTTTACTTTATTTCGACTAAGGGCTCACGGCGGGTGTGACCGGTCAGCAGAGGATGCTTACTCCTCCATGGCACCTGATCCTACCTTCGCTTTTGTCGGAGGTCCGTGTTGCCCTACACTCGATTTTGTATATGTTTTTTTGGATTATGATTACGTTTGACACAATGTTAACTTCGCCTTTTTGTACCAAAAACAGCACGATTCGTGTATCCTAT
>CAJDSM010057217.1:531-15458 GCA_903981925.1 Ostrea lurida | reverse complement strand
TAATGCAGACGATATGTAACTTCCTTTTTGCTAAATTTTATGTTTTTATTNCGTAAATTACATCAGAGTAAGGAGCGTGCATTATGTGACTGTTCATCAACACATTTAAACATTTAAAAAAATCTGAATGAAGTTTAACACATGCACAGAAAGAAAGTTATCCAACATGTTTTATTTTGTGAATCCAATTGTAGCGTCTCAGGAGGGGTGGGGGTGTTCAAATGGTCAAAATAGTTGATGTCTATAATTCTTAAAATCTTACATTTTATTCTTTGGATGTTAGTTAAAACTGAATGAATATGAAAAGGATGTGATCAATACGCTGCCTATCTGCGTAATATATTGAGAAAAGACTTTACTTTAAGTGTATCATTAATTTGTTTAGGGATATATGCTTAATAATTTGAAGAAAGGTCCTGAAAACAAAGGATGGCTTGATTTGGAGACATTTCATTTCATTTTACTAAGTCATATGTTGACTGATTTGTTTCAAACCCTTTGTTAGACCGTCATTTTCCTACTAAATTTGACTACGGGTAATCCCGTTTACTTTATTTCGACTACTGGCTCACGGCGGGTGTGACCGGTCAGCAGAGGATGCTTACTCCTCCATGACACCTGATCCTACCTTCGCTTTGTCGGATGTCCGTGTTGCCCTACACTCGAATTTGTATATGTCTTTTTGGATTATGATTACGTTTGACACAATGTTAACTTCGCCTTATTGCACCCTATCATACTTGAGTAAATTCAGGTGAACTACTGCAATTGGTCTTTATTCTCCGTCGTATGTTAGCGATCGAACATTTTGACCTCGTCTTGATATATGTAACTACTGTTCAAATTCGTTTGAAATGTTGTATGAATCACCTAGCTTTGTGACATGGAAAATATAAATTGTAAATTTCAGCAAGACTCTAGCACTGCTTGGGTCTCGAGGGTAGGATACTAACTGCCCAAAAGTGACATCTTTTCAAAAAATATTTTCCTTTACTTCTGCACATATGTAAGGAAAAACAAAATGCATAGTAATGTAGCACAGGACAGCTTTTAATTTGGTGATCCTCGGGAGAGGGGTTCTTACCCTCAAGATCGGACCAAATTTGATGCATAGTGTTACTATGTGAATAACATTTTCGTTAATGCTATTGATATTGATTTGAAACTATATGGATATTTGGAAAAAAGCAGCGAGTCTTTTATCAAAGATGTAAATTTCATGACCTCATCAGTTATGATTAAGGGTTTTGGTATTAGGGTGGGGTGAAAATGGTCTGTGATGAAATGAGTTGACAATCGAAAATTTGTTCTTCTTGATCATAGTTATTCCCATTCTTTTTAAATTTAGTATAAAGCATCTTTGGGAAATGGGCGACATGAATTGTATATTTTGGAATTAATGCACCCCTGGGGCTTTAGTGGCGGTACACGCACTGTCAAAAAGTGTTGTTTTTTTATTTCAGTTCTACAACTGCACATGAGTAAGAAAACCTAAATGCGCAGTGATATAGAGCAGGGAAGTTTCTAATGAAATTGTAAATTTGGTGAACCCCAGGACAGGGCCAAACATGGTACATATTGTAAGTATGAACATCTTCGTTAGTGCTATTGATATTGATTTTAAACTGAATGAATATTTGGAATGAGCAATGGGCCTTTTATTATTTATCTACTCTCACACATTAAGGGGAAGGTCTATGAAGTCCTCCATTAAAATTGTAAATTTCACGACCCCTGGACGAGGGGTTTCGGCTGTAGGGTGGAAACCAATATAACCATACAGTGAATATATATTAAATATGAAATAATATTTTGGAATTTTACGCAACAGGTGCTACTTTACTGATTTGAAAATGACGTAGAATGCATCAGTCTTATGTTTGATTAATGCCACATGTACACGCTCCTATTGAAAATGATTATTACAGGGAATTGAAAAAAACACCCAGCACCCACACTGTTAATTTCAATATGCAATGAGTATGTAGTGCACGGGTTCCATTCCTCCTTCGTTGGAATACCGATGTGTATTCTTTACAACTTATCATATGGCTTATTCTTAGTTAAATGTTTATTACATTAAAACGATAGGAATAGTATGTATTACCGTCAAAAACAGAGTTGATATTTCGTAAAATAATTATAAAAAGGTTTGTTTCTATTGGTTAGTGATCTACATTCAAACATGTTTTGAAACTGTTTTCGACAATTCATCAATAACATTACAGGAAAAGTTACTAGCATCCATATCGCATGATTGTATAAGTCATATACGGTACCAATTTTGATGCACCAGATGCGCATTTCGACAAATTATGTCTCTTCAGTGATGCTCAAACCGAAATGTTGGAAATCCGAAACATGAAATTAAAACTTTAATCATAGCTATGCCTGAGGGAGATAATCTTAATTTTGATATAAGTTTTAATTTTACTACTTCAATTAAATACATATCCGTATTTTCAAGCTAATAACATAGCATGGCAACTGGGCTGTAGAGACCCTCGGGGACTAACAGTCCACCAGCAGAGGCCTCGACACAAATGTCCTAATATAAATCATATACGGTACCAATTTTGATGCACCGGATGCGCATTTCGACAAATTATGTCTCTTGAGTGATGCTTCAGTAACTTGCGTCAAAAGCATATTGCATTCTGCTTTGTAATGCTTTTGTCCAAATTACATTGTTGATTAGGTGTCTTAAGTACTCAAATCTGTCTTTGTTGTATCCAAGGTTCTGTGTACGCCTAATTAAATTTTAAATTGGATTCAGTATATGACTTATGAGGTCAGGCAGTGTTCGTTATCTTTGCTTAATCTTGAAACTGCTGGTAATTAAACTCCAACGGTTAGAAATATTAAACGCAGAATCAAATGAGCGTGTATTTGCTGTTGCAAAATATAGTCTATATTGTATCTTTCTTCAGTTCAAGTCGAGATGAATGTGCGATAATCAGCATATATTTCTTTTTATGTCATAGCAACCAGGTGTTTGTTTACAACGTAAAAAAATGTGATCAAGATTATGGAATAATTTGTTAACTCATGTATGATTCAAACGTTCTTTACCTAAGTTCCAATTCTAAATCTCTATACGTGTGCGTCCTTTCGAGTCGTCAAGGACAATTGCTACTATAAATTAAAAAAAATGCTGACATACTATACAAATATGTTTGGAGAAAAAAGAATGTCTTTCAATGTGCATACATGTATAATGGACACTTTTGTTATCCAGTCTTACATACTGACCGGTATGGGCAATTGCATTTGAATATGATTTTACGTATGCTTTGGAGGATGATTTTGTTATAAAGACTGGCAGACAGTTACATGATTGCCTTGGTTGGGTGGAATTCAGAGGACATCTTTTTAAACTTTACAATGGACCTGAAACTGAAACAGACATATCTTAAAATATCTGAAGCTATCTAGTCCACAAATCCGTATTATGCCCCATTTAATTATGTTCATTAATCAATTTAAACCAATCACATAATAAAATGCAGTAACAGGAATTTGACCAACGTCCAGATTATACAAGAACATCCAGCACAGCACGCTTTTTGGCCTACTGCATTTGCATGTTAGTTATTGACTTAATGACGACTAGCTTCAGTAGGTATATCTGGCTGCCCGGTATACTTTGGTAAACCGCATGTCAGCGGAATTAACAAGAGTATGAAAGTTTAAACATTTAGTGAGGTAAACCAACAAGGAAAAAGAGCAATACATGTATGTGGTAGAAAAGGTTGCACGCAATTTTTTGTGTGGAACTGGGAGGCGACCCGTGTACCAAGTTCACTAACAACGTAGAGGAAACACCGGGGACCCTCTGTGAACATAGGTACCCAAGCCCGAACGTTAAACACGTTCTAGGCGGGGTGGATATTTCTTTTCATCTCTCTGGTCACCTAAGTGTTACCTGGTTTAACAAGAAGTTCGGAACAGACAGTGGACCATCCTGCAGTTGCCGAAACCGTCACCATCCTGTACCATCCCCTCCATTAGTTAAGGTCATACACAACGTTCGTTATCGGTATATATTTTATAGAACTATTCTTAATATAGAATCATAATTCCCTTAGATATTCTTTGAGAAAAATTCTGACCATATTTCTTGTGTTTTGGAAAACATAACAGTTGATGAAGACTGTAATTTGCACCATTATTCATACTTGAATTCTGAGTTACCTCTCTTTAGAGAATGCAAACGCATTGCACCTGTACGTATACAAACTACAACAACCCTATCAGTTGTTGTATAATTTTATTTTCATCATCATCAAATAATTCTGAAGGGATCGAATGGTGTTTGCGTTGTCTGTAACTCTTATCATTATTATTGGAAATCTTCAATTTTGGAGATAGAAATTTTTTGTGAAATGTACATTGCGTATGCCCTTAAGAGGTGGATGTGACCCCGGCTATGAACTAGCTGTAAGGTCCACTAAAAAATCTGACTTTTTCAAAACTTTGACAAATATGACTGTCTTTTGACGTTTTAAATGGTCATATATCAAGCTGACGTTTTTCAAAATTGCAAATATGACTGCCTTTTGACCTTTTAAATGGCCATGTGTACAATTTTTACACGCCCCTACTTTATTAGCAGGTAGAAAGAGAGCCGGGATTGGTGCTAACCTAGCGCACTTCTCAATCCGCCACAGAATTGGTGCAATGGTCCCCACAACAAAAGTGGTATTTTAATGTTTCCCCATATTATCATTATTATATAAATCGTATACGGTACCAATTTTTATGCACCAGATGCGCATTTCGTATCTTATTCATTTATAAAGCGACAAATAAGGGTATGCGATACGTAAAGTGTCAGTGATGAATACCTTGGACAAAGACTGTTTGTAACCCTTCCTGAATATTATTTTTAAAAAACCCTGATTACCTAAATTGGATAGATGAGTTCCGTCTTGACAGAATAATTGAATTTTTAAGATTGTGATCGTGATCGATATAGAAACTCCGATACCTCTGTGGATATGAACTTTTGCATTAAATTGTTTACTCAGTAACCTTAACATTTTTGCTAATTTTGAGTCCATCGTTAAGGGCTGCATAGTGCCAATAGCGCCTAGCAAGAAATTGTTGCCAAATAAGCTTGGTTTTCTTTTAGCCACAGAGCATTGTATCTGTACAATGTCACTGTATATTGCATGTTGTTGGCAAGGGATTTTGAACTGAGGTCGGAGGACGTAAGGTCATTAGATCTGACATGAAACAGAAGAATATCAGGTGGGGTGAATTTTAAACCACGTTATTGATAATGTTTTCCACTTGGTCCCACTTTAAGCCCCGAATACCGTTCCAATTAATCTTTCTGGCAGGTTGAGGTGAGAGCCCCCCCCCCGGTCTATGCTATGCTGCTAACCCGACCCAATAAAGGATGGAAGATCCGGCAATCCAGACAGATGTACCTGGAATACTTGGTTAAGGTTAGACATAATAAAGAATGAAATAGAACATATATATATATATGGTGAAAAAATTACAAAAGTGCAGGTGATAAACGAGTGATTTTAACAGTAGGGCGAATGAAGACAAAATAAGCATTATAATTCCATCTCCCCATAACTTTAATTTGACTGCTTGGAACTCCCTGCCTAGCTAGGTCAGTAACCATGCCTATGCGGAAGTTGCGAGACCTATAATCACCTGGTACCTTATTAGGTAAGATATTTTTAATAATAGACTGAAATTGGAAGCGGTTGATTGGTTTAACATTGATATGTGTAAATAAGTTACTTGTGTTGCTAGATACGAGTTTGAGGAATGTCCTGACCAGATGTACAAGACAGAAAATACTCCGATTTTGTTTGGTGATTTTGACAATGGTGGGCCGCCCTAATTGGTCTGTTTTGGACTTGGTAATGGTGAGTAAGATGTGTCCAATTTAAGGTGAGATGTATGGAGGTGTAACACGGTGCTAATTTGAAGTAACCCAAAATAGTCTAACCAAAATGACATAGTAAACAGGGCTGATTCATAGGGCGATCGACAAACGATTAGTAATTCTTGAATACGTTTGGTGAAAAGATGTAATGAAGTTGGGATTCTAAGTCCTTAGTAGGACCTGCAGATCTACGGATGCCTTCTAAGGTTTTGGAGACATAGTAAATGATTGTCGTGGCTGAATGACGCTTAAGTTTATGCAAATGTGAAATTGCATCAATATATAGCTGGATTGGTTTAAAAGAGCCAACCCGAAAAGACAAATAGGCTAGAAAGTGTAACAGTTGATATACTGGGGCGGGTCAGGATTGAGGCAATCCATAATGAATGCGGGAATTTGTGAATTATTTAAGTGCCGTGTTGTAGGTTGCATGTGTGTTGGTTGATAAGGAGTTGTGAAAGAGCCTTGGCATGACACTTTGTCTGCTAAATGTTCAACAGATGGCGGGACACAGGGGTAGAGAAGGATGTTGGTGCGAGATGTCGAAATCTGGCCTACTGTGAACGAGATATTGAATCGGCAATAAAGTTGGATTTAGTAGGGATGTAGGTAGTTTGAATTTAAATGTTGTGTTGTAATGTGAGAAGCATCAGTTTCCGAACTAGAGACACAACTCAAGGGAATTTGGTTGTGGAGTTGTTGAAAATGGTGACAACTGACATATTATCGATATGGAAAAGAAGTTTGACATTTTGGATATACTGATGCCACAAAGTCAGTGCTATTATAACAGGGAATAGGTGTGGGGAAGTGATATTCCTAGTTATGCCCAGTGTAGACCAGTGTGGTGGCCAGGACCCCCAGGCCCATGTGCCATTGAAATAAACTCCAAATCCACCCAGATTCCCCCCAGCGCTGTCAGTATATAGTTGAATAGTACTATCGTCTAGTAAAGGGATATTAACGGCCGAGATGTCATTGTGCATGTAGAATTGAAGGAAGATGTTCCAGACCTAAATGTCGAGCTTCATATCTACAATGGACACGCGTATTCTGTTATGCTGCTTTTTTAACGCCAATTGGGGCATTAATGAGGCGTCTACAGAAATCAAGGTCAGGTGCTACCGTCCCTGAAACGTTCCTACTTTACCACACGCACGGTGACCGCACGCTGGACGCACGGTGACTGCACGTTGAACGCACGGTGACAGTGACCGTTGCTGAACAATGAATGGAAAATGACTGACCGCACGCTGAACGCACGGAAAATTGGTGAAGTAGAACGTTTCAGGGACTGTACACCACGACAGGCAAAATTCAAAAGCCCTAACAGGAATTGCCTTTGTTGTAGCGTTACCTTCTTGGCTTGAAGAACAACATGAGCGAAACTTACTGAGCTTATCAAGTGGGAGCAACATTGTCATAGTGAGTGTATCAAATCTGATTCCTAGGAAAACCAAGTCTGTAGTTGGTTTCACAGTTTTGTCTTCGGCTATGGGGACCCAAAGTCAGTGCACAACCTTCTGAATATTTGCAAGGCGTTAGTGCATTGTTGAGAAAAAGGTGGAGTGCATACCAAAAAAAAAATCATCTAAATAGTGTATAATGTAATTGTTTTGGGAGTATTGTTCAGTAATCCAGCGTAAGAAAGTTGCAAATGTTTCCCATAGTGAACAACTGATGGAGGCTCCAAATGGAATCATCTTGTCAAAGTAGTAAAGACCTTGAAATTTAAAACCCAATAATTCGAAATCTGAAGGGCGTATAGGTATGTGACGGAAAGCGTATTTGATATCAGACTTGACAAGTAAACAATCATGGCCCAGTGCAACTATAATTCTCGCTGCATCGCCAATGTCCGAATACTGGACAGAACAAAATGAAAGATCAATAAAATCGTTCATAGTCTTCTCATTTGGATATGACAAATGATGAATATGGCGCTTTTTAGAGACTAAGCCTAAAGGAGAGACTTGGAGACTGACAAAAGGAAAAGTTTTGAAGTGGCCTGCCATACGCTGCAGAGAAAGCTCTTTACTGATTTTTTTTCTTGAGCAACTGAAATATTAGAATGTAGGTTGGGCAAATTACGAGATTCCCTGGTTCCCCGTTGACCCAAGTATTGTAGTCGAAAGCCAAAAATAAAACCTTGAAATAGAAATTGAGCATGATGATACCCCTGTAAATAAGGAACCAATGAAATTATATTAATTGGTGTGTGCCCTAATGAGTAAATGGGGCCTATTGACTTGTGAGTGTTTGGTGTTACATCGGCTGCACAAGTGGCTGTAACGACATCTAAGATTGTACTTAAACCATGGTTGTTTGCTCAAAGAGGGTTTAGCAGAAAGATTAGATCAATTTGTATTTTTGGAGATGTATGCGAGGACTGGTTGCTATTAGGAGAAGTGAATGAACGCACTCCACATGCAATAAGTATATTTAATATTTATTTACTGATGAGCTCTCTCTCTCTCTCTCTCTCGATTTTTTTCCTGAGATATATTTGCACACGGTCTTCAAGTCAATCGCAAGGCGAGCGATAGCCTCGGCAGTTATCCGCACATTATCAGCAATTATCAGTACCCATAGTACTTTCACAGTAAATTATCAGTAAATATCAGCACCCACAGTAATTATCAATATCAACAGTAAATTTCTCAGTAGTTTATCAGTAATTATCAACACCAACAACAATACCAGTAATAATCAGTAGTTATATGTAAGGGACCATGCAATATTTTTCAACCAGGGTGGGACAGGGCATTTGAAAATTCAATGTTAAAAAAAAATATGTGCCCCCTGCAAACATCTTTAAGAAAACGTGTGGTATCCCTTATATGCTTTGAGTATAAAAGTTGGTGTCCCACCACAAAGCACAATCAGAGACATATATAACATGTTATATATTATGTCTCTGGCACAATAAAGACTCTTTAATAACAGCATTGAGTACTATGAAATGTTTTTTTTTCCATAACAGACACGCATTGCAGATAGACAAAAGTAGACAAAGTAATCCTGAATTAGTTTTCCATAATAAATGCAAACATAATACTAGAATTTTATAGCATTTCTAAATTACATGTGTGGATATAAATGAGTAAGATATTCCTGACAGAATTCACATTCATATGGAGTTATAACAACTGGGAACATCTATGGACCCCAGATGAGCCCAAGTTCGAGGTTAGAACTCAACTGTACCTGAAGAAGGGAGTAAACATACCTTGTCTGTTTTACTAGTCGCACCAGTTGTGAATGCTCCGCGCTATATGATTTGAATTTGAAATAATTGATAAAGCTATGGCAAGTTAAAAAGGCAAAAACGGGATGGAAACACTTGCTTAGAAATACCAATTTCCTTAATATCTTGTTCACTTTCCTATAAATCTCAATCATTATCTTGAAATCAATGGGGAAAATCTTTAAATTTGTTTCAATGAAAAAATACATATCCAATCCAAATTATCCACACAAGAAATCATTGTCCTATGTCCTGTTACATCATAAAAAAAGTTTGTGTCCCATCGTGTTTTGCACTGGTCCCACCTCGGTGATAAATATTGCATTGCCCCTAATTATCAGTAAAACATGACACTCATGATCAGTACATTTTGCGTCCAATAGTGCTAGCTGCCGGCAGTCGAACATCCTTGGCATATTTTAGTATTTTTTGGGCCTTTGCGGGGAAATTTTCTAACAAAACATTTGTGAAAATAAAAAAAAGCCGAGGTCTATTTTTCAATGTGCATGATCGAATTGGTTCTGTGATTTGTGCAGCAAAGTTTGCCATTAAGAATTTGCAGACTGCCCTGCGAGTCGACAGTATCGAATTCAGCGGTAGATTTGAGTAGAAGGGATAGGTCAAGATTTTAAGCTTTAGGTTGTTAGGTATATGACTTCCAAGAGCATCGGCAAAACTTGGCTGAGTAATTGGTCTAGTATGTGAAAACTGAATATCATTTTGTAAATTAACCGAGTCATCGGATTGATCTGGGCTGGCGACAGTGGCGCTCGCCCAAGGCCCGACATCAATAATTGGCTGGGCTTGAGGGAATGGGACCATGAGACCTACGGGGGAATCTGTGTTGGTTACTCCGGGCGGGATCGCTTATGGGTCCCTCTATGGCGAAACCATGCCTGTCGAAGCCTGTTGTTTCCCTTTGGGATATCTGTCCCTCTTGCCTCCTCTCTGCTTCGGTCCCATCCAGGCGAATCTGGTTGTTGCCGAAATTTTTTTTAGGAAAAATGGTAAGGAAAAACGGAAAGGATGGCAATGGATTGAAGATGTTTTTTAGGTTATTTTTTTTTTTTGGTCACTGTGCTCTGTCCGATATTTTCCGGAAGTTGTGAAGTTAATGCGTTCAGCGTTAGGCACGAAGTTTATACAGTAACATACCTCGTACCAGATTCACTTCGTACAATGTGCGAAGTGAGTTTGTCACTGTAAATTAATTGCGAACTATTTGATACGTACATCAAATAATATCGATTAATTGCACGTTTATTTTGAAATGGATTCCAAAATTTGACAAACCCCTTGTAAAAGACATGCATTTCTTTCTCTAGTATATATGATCTATAAGCCGCCAGTATTGCTCTTCAGGAAAATATGAACTGCTGTATAATAAAGAAGCGTTAAGTGTATCGTTCCACACTATATACGTTATATATGCTGTAAATGAAATGATGGTTATAAAATGTATTAAGACTTTTTGTTTAATTTAAAATTAATAGTTTCTAAAATCAACATATATCGTATGTTTAAAATAATATTTTTTTTTACAATTATTTACTAACAAAGGATTAGATGATGTCAATATAAGAAACAATAAAGTTGAAGCTTGTATTTTATCATAGTTAAACTTCAATTCGACCACTTTTCGTTTCAACCAATTAAAGGGCGTATTCTATGGAAGCCTTGATCGTTATTTCGTCATCGAATTGAAAATTGATGATATTTAAGGTCAACTGATACCGCTATATAAGATGTCTCAGTTGATTCAATACGCAAGAGCATGCCATTTGTTTGAGGACTTTTCAAAGCGAGGCCAACTACTAACAAAAAAGTTGATTACAAATTATCACTAAGTCATATGTTGACTGACTTGTTTCATACACTTTGGTAGACTGTCATTTTGGTACTCAATTTGACAACGGGTAACCCGGTTTACTTTGTTTCGACTACAGGCTCACGGCGGGTGTGACCGGTTAGTAGAGGATGTCTACTCCTCCATGGGACCTGATCATGCCTTCGCTTTTGTCGGAGGTCCGTGTTGCCCTACACTCGGATTTTGTATATATGTTTTTGTTTTTGGTGGGGTTTTTTTGGGGGGGATTACGTATAACGCATTGTTTACTTCGCCAATTTATATGATACAGAAAACATATTTCGAAATATAGCGAGTGAAAGAACGCTTTTGAACTCAAATTAAGATTTCTTTAAGTTAAGATATTTTCGTGAAACAGTACTGCCGTATCATTGTCAAAGCTGAAATCTTAAAAACGTTCAAGATTACAATATATGACCTACCTTGTCACAGACCTTATCATAGTCGTATGGAAAGCCAGATGGTTCAATATTCTATCCATGTAATCATGTATTTGCTTTTACTAAATGCGGTACTTGTTCAATGTAAATCTATAGTCCGTAAATGTGCATTCGTTATTTGTAGATGCGTAACAAGTAAATGCATGATTTTTGCCATGTAAATTGAAATCTGGGTCGCTGTTATCGTACTCTTTATTTGGTAACCCGTCCAATGTTATTTCGACTTCCGGGGTTCGACATTATCATTCGTGAATTTGCAAGCTAATGCACCATTATGACGAAAGAGAACGCGGATTTTATAGGTGTCGAGTGGTTACGTTCTGATTATGTGTTCGATTCCATTGGATTCGTCTCCTCCGTTTTCGTTCCGTTTTAATACAGGTAACAGGGGTATTTAACATGTGTTTTGCCCGCAACAGGTGTAACAAATCACATGGATCGAGACAGTGTTTGTTTACGAATCACAAATGTCTGACGTTTGTCATAGATTGGAGTGTACAAATATTCTATGTTTCATTTCATCATTATGGCGGTAAAATGTTCTTCTTTCAAAGATATTATTGATAATATTACAATGTTCACCATTTTCTGTTGCTTTATTGGAAAATCCATACGGTTTGTCAGTGAAAGACCCGGGATTTCTCAAATGGGAGCCCAAGGGCGCTTTGAAGAAGAGGCCAACGATGCTAAAGGTCTAGGATTGAAGCTCAAGTGAGGGCCCATGGAGCAAAACCCCAGAGAGCTAATGGGTTTTAGGGCTTTTAAAGTTATTTTAGCGGTTTGTTTACTTAGCTGTACTTCAATACATAATGATAATTTTGGTCACGAAAAAAGAGGGGTGTGGTGCATTTCTATTTCCTAAGGATATAAAGAAAAAAATCCAAAACATTACCCCTTTGTGGGACCAATATGGGCATGGCGAAAGCATCCCTGCTCTGTTATTCTCACTGTACAATTCATTAAACACTCCATATCTAAAAAAGAAATTGCTAAAATATTTCTACTGCAGCCATCACAAATTGTTCCCTATTGTCCGATATAAAGCTATACAACTCAAATGTTATGGATTGCAATTGTTTTGATTTGACAAAAATCTAAAACCATTGTGTTTAAACTGTATGCACCGGAAAAGAACAAACCATTTTCTTCTTAAAATAGCGATATAACCACCTTTAAAAAAACTCTTGGATCCGCACCCTATATGAATTTTATTAGGTTTTTCAATGTTAAAATTTCCAATGTAAATACAAATATGATAGAGCTGATATGACAAATTAAGAATTGTGGCAGTTATTAGGGATTTCAATTTTATTTAATTACGCTACCTGTACTTTTACTGTACATATGGACCTTGTTCAGGAAAAAGAGAAGACTCAAGTAGATTTTAATTGTTATTTCATCCATTGCTTTTTAATTTGGCATTTAATTTTCCTTCACCCGTGGGGATCCGAATTAGAATAGGTCCTCAGCATTCCCTTGCGTGTCGTGAGAGGCAACTGAATGGGGTGGTCCTTCGGATGAGACCGGAAATCCAAGGCCCCGTGCCACAACAGTTGTGGCACGATAAAAAATCCCTCCCTGCTCAAAAGCACGAGTCCCGAGCATAGCCTAAATTTCCAGTTTGAGTTGGACATAAAATAATAAATAAATAATCAATCAATCCTTCACCACACTTTACAAACATAACTACTTCATAACATTAAGATAAAAATGAAAATTCACACCACTTTACATTCTTACATTTATAATATGAAATATTACGCAGAAAGACACTCGTTAGAGATCAATGCACACTGTTGGCATTTCACATCATGAATTTACACAGGAAATTTTGTTGCACATTCTTAACCGCTCCACAAATGCGGAGGAAGAGTCCTGCGCTCACTTCTCCAGCATCATATTTGCCCATGCCGTATCAAGTTTCATCTGGGCGGTGGTGGTGCTCTTCCTTACATTACGACAAATGTCGTACAATGTAGCTGTGTACTGTCGTCTCCATTAGACGTGCCTCTTGCAAGAGGAGAGGGCAAAGGACATCTAGAACCCGGAACCTCAGTGCCCCGCCTTCCCATTGACGCGGTGGTGCCAGCCTGAAAATGAAAAACAAGAGGTCCACATGCCAAGTAACGGTCACCTCAGTATCGCCCACACTGGGAGTCTCATATTTGCATTTCTAAGTCTCAATATGGAGTCTTTTGTTCACATATGCATGTTAACATGTTATCATCTTTCAAAATAGGCATGTTCCTATTCATATACACAAGAAGATTATCCATTCATTTCAATCTCACAAAGGGTGATGTTAACGAACAGTGATCAATTCCGTAAGTCCTAAATAGAAATACAAAAACACGAATTGGCAAAACACGGACCCCTGCATACCAGAGGTAGGTCAGATGCCTAGGAGAGTAAGCATCTCCTGTTGTCGTGAGCCCATACTTGATCAGGTAAACGAACAATCCGTAGCCAAAATCAGTGTGTGAATAACGGCCTAACAATGATTATGAAACACACCAGACAGCATCTGACTCAATGGCAGGTTATATTCGCTAAACTAAATTATTATAACGACCATAGAATTTACGAAATGCTGCCTTTAAACGTGGCTGCTGAAACACCCCTTGCAAACAACTTTTCTGTAAGGTCTGTTCAGCGCATTAGAAAACTATATGTAATTTTGCCTTATTAAATGAATGAATAATAATAATAATTAATAAGTAGCCTGCCTCGATTCAAAAACTGATCTAAACAGAACAACTCTTGCGTATCGATAAGTGAGAGACATTACATATCACATGCAGGGACGATGGAATTATTGCTGCATAAATATGAGGAAGTTGACGATAGAGAAGCTGAAATTGCCCCTTTTCATAAAGCCGAACAAGCTAGCCTGTCGTTAATGTCAATGTTCAATAAAATATCCAAGTACGAAGCAGACATGCGAATTCTGTGTGTCCCCCATTTCCAGCTCGTTGGGATACACTGAATTCGACACACGAATGGAAATTCTTTATTATCGATAAAATAAAACATCATTCAATATATCGGAAATTTCCGAATCAAAGGCCAACGCTAGAGATTTCTTTTTTTTCTGTAGAAGCTTTTTGAAAATGAATTTTGCCTCACAAGAAACCACAAAACAGACCAGATTTGAACCAAAATTTAATATTCCACTATAATCAGGAAAATTTTTTTTCAGTTATAACCATTTCAATTTTTTTTTTTTTTTTTTTTTTCTTTTGGGGCCAAGTTGGTTTTTCTTTCAGAAGGGATTTTTTTTAAAAAAAAAAGGATTTTTGTTCCTTCTATATGTTATTTTTCCACATGGTTTTACCAAAAAAAACATTGATCCCCCCCTATTGTGGGGGCCTCATTTAGGTAAACCGGGTTTTCCCCCAGGGGGGGGGGGGGGGGTTTTTTCATTTTTTTGAAAAAAAAATCTTTTCTCTTTTTTTTTTTTCC